>JAKSZT010054180.1:679251-764962 GCA_026826555.1 Tolypeutes matacus
CTTCTCTCTTTGCTCTAGAGATTTATTAACTGGTGGTTCTGTGTGTGTGTTAAGTTTTCTCTTTCACACTTTGTTCTTCTTGTTATATTTCCTTGCTTTTTTCTATGTTCCCTTGAAGGAAAAAGATTAGGGCCAGAGGAATTGAAAGAGGTGAGAAAAAAAAGTTTAATAGTAATACTGATAAAAGTTAGAAGAGGGGCCTTATAATACTTAGTAAAATGAATATTAAACTCATATAGGCAGTGTAGAGTAATAGGGAAAAAAAAGTGGAGTACCTACAATGGAATGGGAAACCAAATAAAGAAAAATATATAGAATGATTTAGAAGGCCAGAATGAGGAGTGAGAAAAAGAGAAGAGAAAGTGCTAAAAGAAAAAAAATTAATTTTAAAAAAGAAAAGAAAACAATAGATAAGACAGAAATTGACACCTGTGAAGTTGAGGACTAATGAATAAAGGTGGAATCTAAGAACAAGAGCAGAAAGCAGAAGGTAGAATGATGAAGAAAGGAAAAGAGATAGCATTGGTAGACAAAAGCAATATACACAGAGAATGGGAATTCAAGGAAGAAGAATAAAAACAAAGAAGAAACAAGCTAGCAGCATGATTTTATCTTGAGCAATCCACCTCACTGTCCAGCTCCCTCCAGATCGATGTCCCTAATGTTCTTGCTCTGTGGGCTCACAGAACAGACCACTGCAGCAGGATCCTGTTCCCAATCAGCTGTCCTCCGTGAGAAAGACTTTGAGTGACCACCTACCCCGAGTCCATCTTGCCATTGACTCTAGGTGGTCTTTTAAAAAAAATTATTTTCATGTAGAACAGCAAGTCTTAAGATAGTGGCTGCTGAGATAGCATAGGTTATTGAGTAAAGAGCGATGGATTAGAGCCTTCTGACAACTCACATCAAACATGTAGGATGGGTGAGAAATATAGCTTTGTTTGTATAAAATATCAAATTTGGCAATCATGAGAGGTGCCTGAATGTATTAGGGGAGACTTGCTTCTTTCCTGCCACATCATGGTTCTCCCAAAGATTTATAAAAATATCATTGCAAGTATCAGCATGATACTTTAATTATCTGTACATGCCTATGTTTCTTCCACTATTCTAGGAACTTCTTGAAGGAAGAAGCCATGTGCTTTTATCTGTTTATCTTTATAAACATAGCATAATGTATGATAAAGAGATGATACTAAACTCACATTGGTATGAATTTGTCAACCTGTTTCTTTTTCTACCACACTATACAAGTGTTGTTATTTTTTTAAATAAAGAATTTCATGATAATTTTGAGACTAAAAATTAGCTATAACCAATTACACATTTTTTCTCTGAAACCCCTTTCTTTCATCCTAACGTGTAATTGAGCCAGAACAATAGATGATCACTTTGCTTTAGTAAAATCATGTTCAAACTTTTTATCATAGTCTACAAGTCATAAATTGTCTATTGTAAGCTCAATGAGGGAAGTCCTTTCTCATCAGAAATCTGAGAAAATAATTTAATTGGTGTCAGACAGCAGTGATCCCAAATTGTATGTCTATTTTCATTGAAAATATATAGACAGATAAAAGTATATGTTGAACTATAGTGAAAGGATTTCAGGGAACTAATTCTGAGTAATAAGTATTTGTAGCAATACATCTACTTGGAGATCCATTTAATGTACTAGGTAAGAAGCACATATGTATAGTATTATATCTTTTTAAAATTTTAGTATTTCAAAATATGTAACTAATTTCCTTTGCAATTTTATTCTATGCATTAAAAATGTTCTTGTGAGGATGTGTTGGTGCAGATGTGATATATTTATTAAATAGTACACAGTATAGTGTGGACATAGTATGATTTTTATTTTGATGTAGCATTTTCTGAATGCAGTGGATAATTCCCTGAAAAAATATTGTTAAGGATGGTGGAGATGGTTTTATGATGCTGTGGGAAAACTCAAATTTCTAAATGTTTGCTGAAAATGATTGTTTGAACAGATGTTGAACCATGTTAAGTTATCAGGTATCGAAACTACAGAAAATTTGTAAAACGTAATTTTGAATAACCCTAACATTTAATTTAGAGACATGCTGTTGTTGATTGTCATAAAATTATCTGCTGTTACATTCTGAGAAGGGGTCCGTGTTTTTCACCTGACTGGCAAAGTTGTCCGTAGAACAAAAAAGGTTAAGAACCCCTGTCTTAGAGGATGGTTTAACCATAATTTGAACTCAAAACTGGGAATAATCAGCCCCAGCTTCTTGACAGGGCAGGAACTTTGCCCAAAAATTGCTTGATAGGTGTTTTTTGCTGAGTGGCAGGGCCCCCTCGAGCAGCACAAACTTGCCTTTCTTCTATGAAGCAAGGCGAGGTATGCAACTATTATCTGAGACCCCTAACCCCAACAGTTTTTGGCACTCTTGGAAGAACCTTCACGGTGGGATCACTTCCCCTGCTCTTCTGGAGTTTTCATGCTCTAAGTTAAAAGTGGTCATTTGCTGAAAGTTTCTTTTGTGTCAACGAGTTTCTTTGTTCTGTCATTGGCAATGTCAATACGATCTTTCTTGGTGACAGCCTTTTCTGTGATCCATTTTATTTGTTGATTTTGAGTGTCAATCTCATTGTCCATGTCCAGGGACATGTTTTTTATATTTCCCAGGATACTGACCACCTGAGTCAGGTTCTCCTCCATTTCATCTTCTCTGGCATCTTTAGTTAAATGTTTATTGTATCTGCCAGTGGCTGCTCCTGTGGCTGTCTGCTAAGGCTGACAATTTGTCACCCAGCCTGGCTGCTTAGATATTACATTGCTAGATGAGTTGTCTCCACCATCTCCCCATTTTTCCTATAAGGCCTTGTCAGACTTAAAGTTCTTTGTCTTATTACATGAGCAGACACAAAATCCACAGAATTTGTTGAGTTCTTTTAAAGTCTTCACTGCTTCTCTCATATTTTTAGTTTTTCCATACGTTCTTCATTGTGGTTTAGTTCTTCCCCTTGTTCATCCAGCATAGTGATAGTTTTGATTTCTGTATCCTGTGACTCAACGGTTAAACCCAGGATTCTCCTTGTACTTTCCAGAGACTCATCGGTAACGTGGTGAGCCCTCAACTGAATTTCTTCTGATGACAGTTTATCCATGGTGAATCAAAACTCTTGATAGGCATAGAAACTGAAATGTGGATATTCCAAGTGGCTCCAGCCACTCTTTTCCCAGCCGCAGCAGCCCAGACACCCCCAGAAATGACCTGCCTTTGTGTTTTTCTTCTAAACGTTTATCATTTATACCTAATATTATTTAATTACCTATTTTAGGCATCCTGTCAACATGCAAACTCTTTTAGATGAAAGATACCCTTTTCGCATACTTATTATGCAGATTAAACCTCCTTGAATTTTTCCCTTTGTATATATTCTATGTGAATTGTTAAAGAACAATCTATATAGGAAATATGTTAGAAATATTGAAGTGATGAGAACAATTTTGTAAATTAATTTCATGGGAAGTTAAGAGTATTTCAGCGTAATTTAGGTTTGGTCTTGAGCATTGTCTAAAGTACTACCAGAGTTCCCATAGCAGATAATTGGATTGGACTCCAGTGAACTATAAAGCATAGCTGTTTTACCTTTTATGCTGATTCAAGGAATTACAGTGCTACCAATTAGTATTTACTCTTCTGAGAGTGTTCTCCACTGGGATTACACTTCTAGTTGCTTCTTTTTTACTCCTTTGAGAATCTTCCTGAGATGACTTCTGGGGTCAGTAACATGGGTATAAATCCTCCAGCATTGGCTTGAATTTGACCTTTGAAGTTATCAACAAAGCACTCTTCTTTTCACAGGTAGAAGGGGAAATAAGTTTGTAAATTAGTTTTCAATATCTGATCATTTATTTATTCCCTTCTTTAAATCATGTATCTTTAGACAGCAATATATTGAAATAGGTAGTTAAGGGGGAAAATTGCTCAGACAATTCATTTTTCATGAAATAAAATCTATAGGGTGTTTGTTGAGTTCTGTTTTACATTATTATGATGCTATCATACAACATACACAATATGGATCCCCAGCACACATTTTCACTGTATTTAGTTCCCAATATCCTTTTTATATTTTCTCATTTCCCAAATATCTTGGTGTCTAATGTCACCATGCTCCAGAAGAAAAGGACAAATTAGAAGTAACTTAGGGCTACGTAGCTTCACTAACCATTTTCAAAGTGTTCTGGCCTCTAAGAAGTAATTAAGTGCTCAAATAGGCATTTTATGGTTACCACTAAACTTTTTAGAAAGTAGTCTCTTAGCTTGAGTATGTGGAGCTGAGGGGGTCAGAGGAAAATTCTTTAAGGACCTTTTAGATCCCTTATTTTTATGAGAATCTTGTTTCTTTTCCAATACCCTTTTAATATTTAGGACCTGGGTTTTAACAAGTGATCCTTGTTCTCCTAGGAATCCTTCTTTTCCATACTATTGTTGTTTTTGTTTAGATTTTCCTTTTTCATCCAAGACCTTTGAAAAATTGATCATACTCAAAAATTAAATCAGGTCAAGGACCATATAACAATATGTTGATGAAGAGGATGCTTACCGTGTTTTGCTAAGTTGCATAAGTACTTGGAGAATCATTCCTAGTTATCAAAGTAGCTGACTGTACATAATTATTTGCTGGGGGTATTTCTTGCCTCCCAAGAGCAATCTGACAGTCTTCTCATGGACTATATTGGTAGTCTATGTTTACCATAGTTCTGCAATTCTAGAATTAAAATATGTCTAATAATTATGGTTTCCACTAAAAACTGTAAGTACTTGTGACCAATGAGACATCCTTTAAGTGAGAGGTTGTGACCTGAGCAAAGTTGAAAGCTCCATAGAGACTAAGTCAGTATAAGAATCCAGGTTTTGGTCTGAAGAATTTGCTCAAGGGCTAAGAATGACAAGAAAACTCTCAGTTTCCTTCTTGCCATCTGGGTCACAAATCCTAGGCACTATCCTATATCCTTGGCATGAATCTCTTCATGTACTTACTTGGAGCACAGATACTTTGGTCTTGACTCTCACTCTTCCATCTCTTACCTTTGTTAGGATATGTGTCTCTATCATCTGTACTTCAAAGGGAACTCTAGTTCAGGCTCCTGTTTTATTCTCATGTCTTTTTTCTGGTTCTGTAGTGTCAGTCACTTATGCAGAATAAGGAGACAATAATATTAAGTAAATTGTATTTAAAAATTGTATTAACAGTTATTTTTCCAGAAACAGTCCATTCAACTGAGATGAAGCAATGACTTTTCTGGGAAAGTAGCATAGTACAGATGAAGACTGTTAGGCAGGAAGCTAGACTGTTTGGTTCCTATCCTGGTTTCTCCACTCTGGTGGTGAGATAGGGCAACAACGTTAAATTTTCTGAACTTATTACTCACCTAACTGAACCTATTGCTTCACTCTTGTCTACCCTCTTCCTTCTGGCATAAAGCAACATGTCTGAAACATAAAAAATGCCCTATAATTACTTGTTAGAAGCATGAATGCATAAATGAGAAAATGCTTACAAGATTTTACAAATGATTTGAATTATTTTCTGAACTATACAATTTCATGGTACTAACATTTCTACAATTGTTGAAAGATTTTTTTTATTACTTCCTAGCTAAGAAAATGGGATTTGAAATCAGAAGTTCCTTAACTGTAAAATGAAATAATATAGTATCTGTTTCATAGCACTGTTGGAATTAAATGAGATAATGTAAAGCACTTTAGTATGGTGCCTGCAAGATAACACATTAAATGATATTACTATTATTTCCATTATCTCTTCAAGTAAGCGACTACTCAGGCTTCCTAGTTCCACTGATATATTTAAGACGGGTAAAGAATAAAGTGATACATTGATTTTCTGAGCCTATTCAGAGGTGTGAAAAATTTTATACAGTCTTCTGACAACTTCAGTGATATTGACATTTGCTGATGTCAGAATTGTTCCATGGAAAAAGAATATTTAGCTGTAAATTTTTGTTCTATACTTTTGCCTAACTACTGAAATTTGTTTGTAAATTAAAATTTGAAGATGTTTGTAGGTATATAATATCTTGACTTTCTATATAGTATGCATTTAATATAATTTATGAGAAATTCAGTAAAATACATATACAATCTATGTAAATTATCATCGATTAATATTTAAGGAATGCACATGAAACACTACCCAGAATTTTAAAATACGAATTCTCTGTTTGGTGTGAAGGAAAGATGAAATTTAACTTTTCTCATTCAAATAATCAATTAAGCCAACAAAAATTTTTGAAATCATTTCAACCCTGATCTGGGGTAAAGGGAATAAGTTGAAGATATAGCAAATTTTACCAGTAAGGACCTTGAATTCCATATGGTGCAGAGTGGTCTCAAAAGTTAGGGAGAGATGAAATTAGACAAGAATCTATGGGCAAAGAGCCTAATGGTGATTAGAGAAGAGGAGATGAGTGAAGAATTGGGAGGCTGGGTTTTCTTGTATGACTGTCATAAATAAATATGAAAAGTATAATGAGATAAGTCCTGGAGGATTCTCGGCAGATTATGGTAATGAGACTCTGAGCATTGAGGAGTAAGTGACAGTCAGATTTATGGGTGTATCTCTTCATCCCAGATGACTGTGTTAGAAGGCAAGATGAAATACGGTCTTAATTCCAGTGTACAGGTTATTTGTTGCTCCCTGTTGGGGAAAGAAAGATTTTTCTTGAAATGTGCGTCTTGACATTTGCTGAAAAAATTGGGAATATCTGGGGAAGATGGCTTAAGCATATGCATTCCAAATACACCTTCCTTTACCAGACTCCCTTCCTTTTTAAATATAAATATTTAAGACTAAACTTCTCCGTTAATGACTTTTTTCAATGAATCAAGTTTTTATTATATAGTATTTTAATTATGATTCATTTCTAGTTATTTATGAATGTCTGTTATGATTTATCCTTGACATAAAGGTTATTCAGGTTCTTTTAATTTGCCAAAACATGGCAATTTTATAATTTTACTGTATAATTTTATTACGTTCCAACTTAATTGTGCAGTGTGATTACAAAATACAGTTTGAAGATAGAAGTTTTTGAAATCTGTTTGTAATAGCTTGTGATAATTTTTAAAAAATATTTCATGTAGTCTTAAGAAAAATTCATATTCTCTTATTTTTGGAGGTAGAATTTTTTATTTCCATCAAATATATAGCTAGCTAACTGATTATTCAACTGTTCTAGATTTTTACTATTTTTTCACTTGATAATTATTAATAAATATTCTAGAGTGCTGTGTTGAGACCATCCATTCTAATGGCTTATTTCTCAATCACATTCTATATTTTAAGGTTGTTGTGTTGTTTGTACATAGAAGTTTAGAATTTGCATATCTACTTCATGGACTAAATATTTTATCATTATACACTAATCCTATCTCTTCCTAATAATGTTTTTGGTCTAAAAATCTTTTTTCTCTGATATTAATATTCTTAAGCAAGCTTTATTTTTATTAATACTGTCTATTTTATCCTTTTTTTCCATGTCTTTATGCTTTAGGCATATCTTTTTTAAATATCTCATCTGGATTTTGTTTTTTATATATGTTCTGAAAATCTGAGTTATATCCATTTACCTGATTATTGATATAATTGGAATTGTTTCCATTATCTCACTTTTTATATCCATTTGCCATTCTCTTTCTATATTTCATTTTTCTTTGGTGTTGTTTTTTATAAAGATTAAATTTTTGTTTAATAGTCTCTCTCTTGGTCATTCTCACATCCTACATGTTCATCCTTGTTGCCATCCTCAAAAGCCCTTCAGCAGAGGGGAGGAAAATGTTTTCTCCACCTGTGGCTCCCACCTGACAGTGGTCACAATTTTCTATGGGACCCTTTTCTGTATGTGTATGAGACATCCTACAGAGAAGCCTATGGAGCAGTGCAAAATGGTGGCTGTGTTTTATACCATGGTGATTCCCATGCTGAGCCCCATGATCTATTGCCTCAGGAACAAGGATGTGAAAGAGGCATTGTGAAAAGCAATAGGGAAACAAAAATCAGTAAAATAAAAGTTTGAAGTTACCATTAAAAAAATCCTGATATTATTAAGTTATACATTTTAGGCTAGTGGTGTGCAATACTTTTCTGACTTTGTTAGACAGTTAACTGGATTGAAATCATGGAATTTAGTAGTCAAAAAAGGGAAGGATAAGAGGTACCATTTAAGCAGTTCATTATCATTCCTGATTGTATTAATTAGTGACACTTCTTGTAAAAAACAGCTGCTTAAACAATGTAGGGTTTTTGTTTCTATTGTATTTTTGGTCAGATAAGAAGTTTGGAGGTAGGTGTTCCCTGACTTGTAAACCAGGGTTATTAGGTTAGGCTGCTAGACTCCTTACATCTTGGTTTATATTGACTATAGCTTATGTTCTCAGTTACTTCATGATCCAAAATGGCTGCTAGAGAGCCAACTTGCATGTGCACATGTTCTTTAGATACACTAAATTTTCCATACATCATATCTGCTTATATCTCATTGGCTAAAACTTAATCACATTCCCATACCTCCCTGAAAAAGAGACTTGGAAATGTACATTTAAAACTGGACTACAATGAAAAATGAGGTTTCTATATCAATGGATCTAGCTACCTCTACCCTCCACAACACAGGTGAATACATGTCTAAAATTACATGGGAGGAAGGCATTTATGGTAGCTTTCTTGGGCAAACAGAGATCATAAGAAGGTGACTTCACACATGCAAACACACACATACACACAGGTGCAATCTAAACTGTTCTCATTTCAATGTTTCTACTTTGCCAATAACATGTAATTCAACCTTTTGATTTACTTTCAAGTTAAGATCTCATGACAACCTCTCTCCAACCACTAAAAACACTTTTAATTAACCTTTCAGTTAATTTAAAAAATCTCCATGTTTTAATATTTTCAATTGCTTACTAGTATTAAAGAAATTTAAAACCAGAAATATCTTAGAGACTCTCTGATCTGAAAGCTTTATATATTGATGAGTAGAGTTGAACCCAGAAAACTTTCCCATAGGAGCTGGTCTGAAGTTGTTCATTGTTCCATCTTTGAATGAAGGTTTGTGTTATTTATGTACTTAGAGTGATGACCTAACATTGAATGCCTGAAAGTCTTGCTGCATACTGTATCCCATACACAATTTTAATAACCAGTATTTTTTTCTTTTTAAGAATATTTCAGTCTTACCCCATCCTAATTTAAATAATTTATTGCTACAGCATTTTCAACTGTGAGAATGTTTCAAATGTGAAATAATGCCCCTTGCCTTCTTCCTCTGCGATTGACTAGGGGTTTGAGTGGGGAAATGAAAGACATTCCATTGGGTTTTCAGAATATAAGTTCTAAGAAGATAGTGTATTACTTTTCCAGTAGAACCACTGGAAGAAGCAAATTTACAAAATACAATGATAGAAGCACATATCTAAAGAGGTACTACCTAGACCTTCTAAGGTCTCTCTGGTCCAGCATGGTGAGATATTTGCAAGACTCTCTCTGTTTTGTAAAGGGGTAAAAAGTAAATGAAAGAGTCAAAACATTAATTTAAGACCTGTGTTTCAAGTAAGGAAAATTCAGTAAGAATCAGCTAAGAACCAGGAAATATCACCAGAACATAAGCTCTATAGGAGCAGATGCTATTTTTGCACCCAATGTATCCCAGGCATATAGTGAATGAATAAATAAATAAATGAATGAATAAATGCTAATATTTATAGAAGATGGCATCAAGGACAAGAATTTTCTTACTTTCCTATGCTCTGGAGTACATTCCTTTCCTAGAACACAGATGCAACCCTGTGGAAATTAGGAAGAGGGTGTAATCAAGTTAAGTTTCTTCCATTTTAAAATGGAACCTCAAAATATTAATTAAGCTCATTTAGAGAAATAAATTTGCATGCCTAACATTAATGAGATTGTGAACAGAAAATTATACTCACCGATAATCTGGTTACAGATTCTCTTTTTCAATAATTATTTAACTCATATTTCTCAAGCATGTTAATATCTTTAATCTCCTAAATGGGTAGTAATTGTGACCATGAGGAAGAGAGGTATTAGAAATCATTTTCTATCAATAAAAAACACATATCAAGAAATTTCCTTTTACATAGTGTTAAGAAAGCAAACAGGACAAAATAACATAAACAACAACAAAAATCCATCGACATTACCCAGGAATTAGTTGGAATTTAGAGAAGTATATTAATTCTTTTAGAACAAGTAGAGGCCCATTTGGAGTTAATCTGTGATGTGTGAACATGAACTGTGCCACCCTTTATTCTCTCATTTCACCAACTCTTTCTTGCTTTAAAATGGAGGAAATATTTTTTTCATTAATAGAAAGAAAATTGTTAGTGATTTGCATACTCTGTATTATAGCCATAATATATGTTGTGACTGATACAATACTGACACCCAATTATTATCACAAGGACTCCAAGATCTTTGTTCCATTCAAAAAAAAAAAAAAAAATCAGCACAGTTCTCAAAATGCAGAGACTATAACTTAAATTGTGAAGAAAGCAAAATATCATGTTTTAAATCCTTATTTTTAAATTTCTATTTCTACTAAAAGTTACTTGCCCTTGAGATTCATTTTATATTATAGATGATGCAATATGTAGTATTTTAATTGTTTCTTCATGTTTCTGTCTATATTCTCTAGTGAGAAAATCCCATAGTGGGATTTGCATCCCTTACAAATCCTTCTGAGTAACCCATTCATGATGACAAATGAGATATTACCAAGAACAATTTTTCTTCATGCACAGGTAGGCTCATTCATAGGAAAAGTTTATGTGTTTTTATAAATGCAGTTTAAAGTGTTATTCATTTAGGCTATCTTTGCAATTCTCAGTAGACAGAGAATGTTCTGTGGAGGGCTGCTAGGAAATGGGATTGGAGAAGTATCAATGTGGCAATGGAAATCCATGTGGATGGGGCATTTTTTCTGGATGCCCCAATCCGTGGACTGTAGTTCATCCAGTGACAGAAAGATAAATAGTCTTACCTAAACAATGGGGCTCTATCTCATAAAGAGGTACTAGACATTAAACAGGTAATAGTTTTTCTGGTTTATTTATTATAACTGTCATTTTCAATATCTATCTATCTATCATCTATATATGTTATACACATGCACAGAGTCATTGAATTAGACTTGTATACCATACCAGCATGTAAACAATATGAAAAACATGTTTTCAAATGCAATTATTGCCAAAGAAAACCACTTGACCTAAGGACAATAATAAATACTCCTATATTGCTTAGAAACCATAGTGTCCTTTCTTCATTCTTCCTTCTTCATCCTAAATGATTGGAATTTAACATGGAAAATGCCTGTATGAACAAGTCATGCCTGTGTACCATTTTCTAGAGTCCTCTGCTATGTCACAAATAGCAGCAATCTAAAGACCTCTGAAGTCCTAATCAGCTTAATAAATGGGGACCCCTACTCTTGCTAGGATAACCAAGTCTTTTGGTTTGCCTGGAACCTAAGAATTTGCTTGGATACAAAACTTTCAGTTTAAACTCAAGAAAATCCTCTACAAATGGTTAGCAGAAATTCATCCTACATATAAACTATCACAACTTGAGGTAATAGTGAAAATAGATAGATTTCATTAGCAGATCAACATTTGAGCCTTATTCTACTCTTCTGTTTAAATTTGTTATTAAACAGTTACTAAAATTTCAGCCTTACATATGACCTGGACCTGGAGCTTCAGGTCATATGGCTCAACTAATTGATACACTCAGGACGTAAAGATGCTTAAAGACTAATGTCCATTATTTTTTCCTTTTTTAAAATATGCTTGACTACCTTTGACTAAAGTGAAAAAAGAAGCTGTTAAAAGATTCTTTTTAATACACAAGGTTTGTTAATCACTGAATAAATCAATAAAACTGTAAAAAATAAAAAGTATTCTTTAGAACTTGGACAGAGTAGGCTGAGAACATAAAACCGCTTTCTTATCTTGATGTATGGAAAATGGCTAGTCATTTGTAAGGGGGCCAAGATGATGATGCAGATATCCCCGCAGAGTAAAGAGGAAATGTTAATAGATTTGAAAATACCCTCTGTCTCTTTCTTTTACAAATTCACAATTAGATGAAGCAACATCCTCTTGTCCCTGGCATTTTGGCAGAGGATACTTATAATGCTGCTCCTTTTATTTTATTAAGTCACCACATTGATAAGAAAAGAGAAAAGTCATCTCTTATTTTTCCAAGGTCCATTTTATTTCTGTCATGTAAATTCGAACCAGGAGATGAGAGGTAGCTCATCTAATATTGGGGCAAATCCCAAGGAATGAGGAGGATAAGAAAGATCTCAGATGACATTGGGTAGGAAAAGGGATGTATCTTTATAGTCAAGAAACACTTTGTTGGTAATAGCAAGTGGTGGATGGGAGAAGAACCAGTGATTTTTCTGGAAATCACGAAATACATTCATACATACATACATACATACATACATATAGAAAAACATGCAAAAAAAAATTATGAAACAAAATGAAAATGCCTTAAACCCCAATTTGCCACCAATAACATTTATCTCAATACATGTGATCTAAAATTAATGGACACTCAATTTGGCAGTAACCAAATAAGCTGCCAATAGATAGATCAAAGAGAGGGTTATAGCAAGATGGAATTGGTGAAGATTCTATTACAAATGTGTCAAGTTTAAGTAATGATAAAAGTATCTGTAATAGCTGACACTATAAGCTTTTGTGTGTGTGTGCTAGACACTGTTATACTCCATTTTTCTGGCTCAATTTATTTAATCCTTAAAAGAGACCCAGTTTTTCAAAGGAGGAAACCATCTTTGAGATGTGAATTAAATCCATAATTTTAAAGCAAACAACCAAACTGCTCTGTCTTGTAAGTTAGATATTAATCCTAGTCTTTATAAATATTTATATTGGGACATCCAATAAAATATAATTTTTTTCTTTTTTTTATCCAATGCAAATTTTGTTTCCTCTAATATTTCCTGGAAATAATAGATTTTATATGATATTCTTATTAATGCTATACAACTATGCTTTAGACTATCTTAAAGAAATTTTCCTTTTGATAGTTTATATATCTTCTTTGTAGTGTTAACCTTTAAAATGGTAAGCAATTTGATGAGGCATTTTTATAAAATTCTGTTTGTGTATATAAAAGTGCTTGTGTTTCTGTTCAATAGTTAATCTGAAGAAAGAGTGCAGGATATATGTGTATATATCAATTATTTTATCTGAATATTACATATTATGACTACACATTGCCTTCTGAATAGATGTGTCCTAAAGTAGTGTGTTCAAACACAAGGCAAGATAATATAACAACTAAAAGTCAGTCTCCTATTTCTAAGCAAATCTCTACAACTACATTTGCTTTTATGCAACAAGACTTTTCATCTTACAGGAAAATTTGAATCACATTAAGCTTTTATTTTCTCATACTGGGTATTATGTTTGTGTTTATCTAAGAAAAGAAGCAATCATAGTCTGAGATATTTACATTTAATACATCCAATAAAAGCTGAGAACCTTCTGACTGAGATGCATATGTTTCTTAACCAGTAACAGGCAACCTCAGTAGATGATGTTACAGGAATGGAGGACTTCTTTATAGAAACTATGAATATATCCATATTTTTGATGACTCCTCTATAGTCACCTTAAGATAAATTAAATCCTGAGAAAACAAACAAATATTAATTTTTTGAAAGCACAATAGAGCATCACAAAATATGAGTTTGATTCTTTCACTAGAATACATATCTTTTGCAGGTTGTCCTCCAACGTCACACCTAAAATGTTGGAAAACATGGTATCTGAGATCAAAACCATCTTCTATCCTGGTTGTATCATGCAATGTTTCTTTCATTGCTTTTGTCCATGTAGAAGTTTTCATCCTTGCCATGATGGCCTTTGACAACCCTCTGCTCTATGGCAGCAGAATGTCAAGGACTGTTTGCATTTGGCTGATTTCTTTGCCGTATATATACAGCTCCTTTATTAGTCTGATCTCCACACTTTGGACCCATGGTTTGTATTTTTGTGGAAACATAGAAACCAACCGCTTCTACTGTGCAGACCCAGCCCTCAACAAAATGGCCTGCACAGGGACCTTTATTAAATAATACACAATGTGCACATTAGCAGATTTCAACTTCTATTATTCTTTATTGATCACTATCTTTTCCTACATATTCATCCTTATTGCCATCCTAAAAATGAATTTTTCAAAAGGAAGAAAGAAAGCCTTCTCCACATGTGGGTCCCAGCTGACCACTGTCACCATATTTCATGGAACACTCTTATTCATGTATATTAGAAGTCCAACTGAGGAGTCTGTAGAGCAGGGGAAAAAATGGGTGGTTGTGTTTTACACCACAGTAATTCCTACGTTGAATCCCATGTTCTACAGTCTTAGGAATAAGGATGTAAAGGAGGCCATGAACAAATCAGAATATTTTTAACTAAATAAAATGGAAATTTGCAATGTACGATTACATGCATAGCCCAAAAGAAGGAATGAAAATTAACCATTTCTTTTGGGTAATTTGAGGAAAGTTATTATTTATATTTTCAGTGAGTAGAGAAAAAATAATATGCAATTGAGAAGGGAATAATGATGTAGCAGGAAAGAGAAGCATGTTGTAAACCCAGTACTCTCTGAGTCTATGAAATCTGAAATAACAAAAATATGTTGAGAATATTATCTACTTTGTTTATTTTCCACACAATGCCAAATTCAGTAGATCATTTTGGAATAGAGAATTTTTTTTCATGGCCTTTGACATTTCACTAATCTACCCTTCTAATTCTGCTTTGAAAAGAAGGATGATCATCTCTTTTTTGCACCTAGAATATATTTTAGTTCTGAATTATATGTTATTATTTAAAAATGCTTAAATTGAGTACCATTGCACCATAAATCACTGATATAATTGTTGACAACATCCTTGACAATGGAATATTTTAAGTGAAATCTGGTATAAAGCCTATTTAAACAATATTTATTAATATAACTATGTATTACAAGAGTTTTTTCAAATGTAAATTGATTAATCAAATAAACTTAATTTGCATATGAATTTACCTAATATTCTGTTATTCTTCTGCCATTCTATTTTATAGTGGTCATGAAAAGGTGAAGATATATTCTCCCCAGTTTTCTGGAATTTAGAATGTCCTTCTTTAATTAGATTTCAAGAGCTTACTTTCATAATATTAGGAATATATAGATATATTTATTCCTTTTTCTTCTCTTTGTGCTTTTATTTTGCTGTTTTATTTGGTAGTAATAGAAATTAGCTGTCCTGTAGTAGGACTAGCACAGTCATTTGTACCTTTTCATACATTGCATATCTGACTTTTAAAAGTACACTTTAAACCATGAATCTCATGCTTCCTGCCTGGGTCTGGATGCATTAGATATCTCCAAAGAAGTTTTGAACAGATATAGACTTAGGCAATCTCAAAACTCAAGGGCAACACATACCAGAAAGCAAGCAGACAGTTTGAACGCAAGAAAATTTCTTCAACTTAAAGTATTTCTTATTTATTATTTTATAACTCATCTTCCCCTTTGCCTCAAATTAATACCATAATTCCTGCTTTCTTTGTATTTATATTCACTTGTCCTGTGCTGTCTAAACTTTCTAGGAATTATGTATGTCAATTATAGATCAAAATTCGTTTTATTCTGCCATCTCCCATACCACAAAATCAAAATTCTTCCAAATAATTTCCTTTATCTATAGGTTGTCTTCACTTCGGGTAGTGAGTATTAAAAGAGATAGTCAGGCATAGCCCAGGTTTTATTATGTTTGGTCTTTCTCCTCTAATCTATCCATCCATTTTGCTATCAAATTTTGAGGAATCCACAAAATGTGCTCAATTCTAAAGATCTCCAGTGATCCTTTCTCAACATATCTTGTGATATACTTGAGAACACAGATTTCAATCATGCTGCCGCCACTAATGCCCTCACCAATCACATTTAGACTGTCTAATGGATAAATCTGTATACTAATTCCTTTATTTTTAGTAGCTTTAATACCTAGGCATGCAAAGCAAGTACTAGTAGGTTGAATACAGCAGTGTATATTTTTAAAGACACTATTTTCTTTATTCAGGTGTTCTTCTTTACATACTTTAAAAATAAAACATTTTAAGTACCTTGATATCGATGTTAAATGAAGCTGTACTTTCCTAGAATGATTTAATAGCATGAGGAAAAACAGTATTTGTACTGTATTGTATATGTCAACTTGATTAATACTGGGAACTGTGAATGTCAGGATCCCCTTCTCCATATGGTTCTGGGTTAGAGTTGGCAAAAAGAGGAACTTGTGAGGGATTTGAAAGGTGGAAGAGGACAATAAGTCCTTCCTTTCTATGTTGAGAGAATCATGGATTCCAAAAATATCCTCATCTTAGTCCCTGGAACCATACATGGAAAATGGGATTTTGCACATATGATTTAGTTAAGGAATTTAAAATAGGGAAATTATCCTAGATTATCTGATTGAGCCCAGTGTATTCCTAAGGGCTCTTAAAAATGGAAGAAGGAGGCAAAAAAGAAAGCCAGAATGTTGTGACATGGGAAGGATTTAAGCCATTACTGGGTTTGAAGATGGAAGGCGAACACAAGCCAGGGAATGGCAGCATCTGGAAGTTGGAAAAGGCAAGAAGACAGTCTCCCCTCAGAACCTCCAGAGGTTATACCTTGGTTTTAGCCCAGTGTTGGACTTCTAACCACATGGGACCTCTGACCACAGAATTGTGAGAAAATAATTTGTGATCTTTTTAAGTCACTAATTTTGTGGTAATTTGTTATAGCAACAGTAGAAAACTAATACAGTCTCTAAAGATCACAATGGTTAAACAGACAACACAGAATTGCCCAGCCAGTCAGCACTTCAGATTATGATGTTTACTGACTTTCTCTGATTTACTAACTCCCCTCTTTTACATCATCACTTCCTAGCAGCTCCCACATCTGCGTAAATTCTGTTCTCAAGAGTAAACCCCTTATTGCCATAATATATATTATAGCCTTTGTTTTCCTGGCTGAATTCTAAATTCTATAGTGTCCTGGTTTAGTTCTTTTGTGAACCCCAGAAAATTATGGCATTAAGCTAACCCATTTCTGTGCATGTAAACCTATCAGTGTGGGACCTTTTGATTAGATTCAGTTAAGACACCTTTTGGTTAAATCACTTTTTATTAAATCACTTTAGTTAAGGGCCTTTGATTAAATTGTGGGACACTTTGATTGGATTGAATTCGGTTGGGGATCATTGATTGGAGAAGTTGGAAAAGGCAAGAAAACAGTCTCCCCCAGAACCTCCACTTTAGTGAGGCATGACCCAGACCCCTTATAAAGATGAGAAACATGCAGACATACACAGATAAAGTAACCTGCTATTTTTCCCCTGCCATTTGAGAGAGAACTCTAGGATCACATACAGTCTTAGAAAGACAGAAACCCTGAAAGGCTGAGAAAGATGACAGAAGCTGGAATCAGAAGAGCATCCTGAAGCTGAAGACAAAGTCCAGGGAGAGATGAGCCATATGTCTACTTGTCCACAGCTGAGCTTGGGGAGAATGTGAACCTGGAGCGGAAGGCAGAGTCTAGTCACCATTTTCCCTTCCTATGTTGCAGAAGTCCAGGATCTACCAGCAGCCAACTTTTGGTGAGATAGCATCTCTGAAGACACCTTGATGTGGAAATTTTCACAGCCTCAGAAATGTAAGATTTTACCCTAATAAATTTCCATTATTAAAGCAAGCCCATTTCTGGTATTTCTGCATTGGCAGCTGTGGCAGTTTGATATAGTTATAAATTGCAAAAATACGTATTGGATTATGTTTGTAAATGGTCTTTTCCTCTCTTCATGATTAAGTTATGATTAGGGCTTTGATTGGGTCATGTCAGTAGGATGTTGAGATAAAAGAAATGGCAAAGGACAGAGTTGGAGTTTTTGATGTTGGCGTTCTGATCCTGAGCTTTAATGCTGGAGCCTGAGGAAGTAAGCACACAGAGGAGCTTGGTCATGAAGAAGGAGAGAAGGCCCCAGGAAAAGAGATGAGCTCATAGCCTGATAGTCTACAACTGAGCCCGGAGAGAAACAGAGCCCGGGGAAGAGAGACAAAGCCTAGAGAGCCTGACTATGGAGTCTTAAGAGGAAGAGGAAGGCTGAACGCCAGCAGCCATCTTGCTCAAACACGTGGCAGTAGATTGTTGAGGGAAGTAACATGTGCTTTATGGCCTGGTAACTGTAAGCTTCTACCCCAAATAAAACCCCGTTTGTAAATGCCAACAGATTTCTGGTATTTTGCATCAGTAACCCTGTTACTGACTAATACAGCAGACTTTAGCAAACAAAAACATAAAATATATATTTAACACAAATTATTGCAAAGGCACAGTGATTCCATGAAGTGAGAGGAAAAAATAAAACACATTTTGTCCACTCTAGGAAGGTTAACAACAGCAGGATAAATTTGAAGAGAACACAAACCATTTTAAACTTATCAGGGGCTTTGTCATAACTGACATTCCATAGTAGAGAAATGTTTATTTATCTTGATGTGATTCTGCTTAAGTGTTTCAGAACAGCTATATCAGGTAGCTGAACACATAAATAGAAGAGTGGCTCTGGAAATTCAAAGTCAAGCATCATTGTACTTTCAAATAGATCTTCCTGCAGCACACAATTCTTCCACTAGGCGGCAACCAGCCCTAAATTTCTAAAGTCTTTAGTGAAGCTGTAATTTATGCCAAATTTTACAAAGAGAGAACAAAGTTTTGAATTTTTTCTAGGGAATGAAGATTGTCTGCAGAATTACAGACCACAAAATACCACCCATAAATGGAACAAATTATCTGGCTTCTGGTATCTTTAAATAAATTTATGTAAATTTAAATATTATTGTTTCTGACAACATGGAAGACTAGATCACATTAAAATCATTTAAAAATGTATGACTCATCTGGCAAAAGTGTAAATTATCATAAGCTAAGGCTGAAATAGAACTAGAACTCCAGTAATGTTAATTATATTTAAAGTTAGGGCTCTTCAGTAATTAAGATCTTTGCCAAATGGCATGGGAAAAGGATCCACTTAACAGGGTGGATCAAGTGAGAATCTAGCATCAATCTGCATCAATTTGCAACCAGAGAGGTTTATACCTTATCCTTGGTGAATAAGGTTTCAAAAAAAATAGTGCCCTTCCTTCAAATGGAGAAGACAAGAAATTGTCTGTTACTTAAACTTAGTCTTGGTGAAGAGAGAAGAGAGAAGAGAGAAAAGGCTAAGAGAGAGAAAGGGAAGGGGGGAAACATCCCCTCAGAAATTGTTGTCATAAGATGTTCTCTCACAAGTTTATTATGTGCGTTTCTATGATTCATTTTGTCTTAAAAACTCTGAGTCCATAATTTTGTATAAAGTATTCTCAGGACAGAAGGTCTTCTGGGATCCAGGTAGAAACTAATGTAATACATCACTGGAGGAACATTCTTTCATTGCAAATTAATAAGAATTCTCTCTGCTAAAATTCCAACAAATATTAAATTGCAACCAAAAATCATAGGGCAGTTGAGGAAATATGGCACCAAAAGTGAGAATAAGAAGTGAAAAAAATACCACAAAATCAAACCTACATATTTTTCAGATATTAAAATTATGTCATATAGAATATAACAAGTATAACCAGTATATTAGACTAAAAGGGCATTGTATTATTTCTATTGTTCCTTTAAAATATATTAATAGGGAGAAGTGCTTCCCCTTTCCCTCTGTGGAAACTCTGGTGACCTCATACTTTGTTTTGTTTTGTTTTGCTTTCCTGTTCATTCATGGGTATTTGAAAATATCCAGATCTATGTAATAATCGAAGAGTCCTATTTCATTTCAGAAATAAAATCTCTGCTCCCTCAAATTCCACAGATAGGGGCTCTTAAAAGCAGATGATCTTCATTAGGCAAAGACAGTATAAGATTATTGTTAACATCTTTTTTATATTTTCACTAATTTCAATCTCCCAATTCTTATTTGCTATTATTGACCCCTAAATACCAGAAATGTGGGGTGGCAGGGAGATTGGGGAGAAAAAGAAATCAGGAGTCTCCTTTCCTGACTGTTATTCTCACAAACTGATTCCATGCCCTCACTCAAGGATTCTTCCCCACATGGGGCACTTTCATGGATTTTCAGAAGCTCTTTCCCCCCACTGCTGTTTCTCTTGAACTGACATTTCCTTGAATTAAAGAAATATTTCTTTATTTCACTGATCAATGGGAATCTCTCACATTTCGTTTACCCTGAAAAACCTTTAGTTGATCTAAAAGTTCAGGCCCCCTCCTGATACGTATTCAACATTTTTATACTTCCTATGTGGGAGTAGTTCTCAAGGATCATTAACTGGTTTTAGGCTAAATCCTATCTACAGGGTTGGTGGGTTGTTATCTCATAAATCCAGTTACCTTCTGTTGTCTGATACCTTAATGGCATTAGATCCTGACTGTGTGACTCAGAGGTCTCTGAGAGAGGATGAGCCTCATCTTAATGTGTCATTCCTTGGTAATGTTTAATAGATTAAAAAATAGTAAAGCCATTTAAATTTATGAAGCAAGAAAAAGAGAATGAAATCAGCTGGGCTGATGTGACAAAGAACCAAAGAACATCTGGAAATAAAACTATGTAACAGAGTTTTAACAATTTAAAGCAGATAATATAAAAAAGGACTATAAAGTCAATTAGTAAAAAAGATACAGAGATGAAGAAAATGCTCTGATTTCAGCATAGAGAGACAAAGGTGACAGAAGATGTAAAGAGAGGTTAAGGGACATGAAGGATATAGTGGTATTGAAAAAAGAGATTTTTTTAAACTTGAGAAAAAGTAATAAGCTTGATAAATAAAATCAACACAATTGTCCTGTAAAGGAAAAAAGAATAACCCTCTGCCTTTTTGATGGTTTCATTGATTTGTATCACCATATTTTAAGCACTGAGTTTAGATTTGGCAAGTTAACTCTCTTTTATTAACTTTCTATCTACCATTTGTATTAGGTAAAGCATATGTTTAACTGCATGTGATATAGACCCAAAGTAACATTGGCTTGACCTATGATTATTCTATGTAGCCATCAGGAAAGCAGGCCATGGGGTCAACTGAGAACTCAGGCTTCTTCAGTGCCTCTCAGGTTTATGCTTTTTTTGCAGGGTTAAGATACTTCACTACCCTGAATACATTCCAAGAAACGCCATCAAGAAGAACCAAAAAATGAGAAAAGAAGGAGTGCATGCCCTTCTAATTTTTTTAAAAAAGCATGACCTCCAAGTTACTCACATCACTCTCACAAAAAGCTCGTGGGACAGAACGTAGACAAAAGCCCACCTTCACCTGGAAATGTTATGCACTTTTCTGCCCCCTTCACAACATTTAGCAAAGTGCTAAAGATTCTATAGTCATCAGGGAGTCAATGATGAATAAGGTACTATGTCTTGTTTTCAAATTGTTCATTTTCTAGCATCATGAGGCATGCACTCGAAATGATCTATAGATGATGTGGTGATTCCCATAAGCAAAATGAGCTAAGTGCTTTGTAAATGCAACAGAAGAAATTATTACTTTTGTTGAGGGAGTCTCAAGGAAATGTTTAAAGAAAGTAACTTTTACGATTTACCGAGATAGCTCATGAGTTGAGCTACAATCTTCCTGGCCTGGAGAGGACTTAAATTAGGACTAGGTTAATGAGAATTCATTTTATTGTTTGAAGTACAGAATAAATGGTCTTCACATTTTCTTGCATTGAAAAACACATTTTTAGCCCAAAACACATTGAAATCATATGAGGCTATTTAATTTATTATAAAGGCTGACATTAAATCTAATCTTAATACAACTTTAGAGAGGCTGAAAACATAATTTGTAGTTAAAAGGAATTCTGGGTCCATAGAACTGTAGATTAACTATTATGATGCTATACACAAGAGTCTGTGGAGAGTAGACTCCTAGCTCTAAATGGCACAATTAATCTCTTAAACCAATAATTATTCTATGTACAATTATTCTCTCAGGAGCCTCACAGAGCTCTATTTTGCACAACTTTAATCAGTGCCCTTCATTTACATGTATGGCTTCATTGTACACCTTGGGCTTCTCATCACTATTCTGAGAAATTTCTGACTGACACTTAAATATGTGCCTCTCCCACCTCTGTGGCTCAAAAGCATGGCCCTTTAACCATTTTCTTCATTCAGAACAGATTTATTGAGCACCTTCCAGGTACCAAGTATTGTTACAGGTACTGAAGTAGAGCCATGAGTGGCACAGTCAAGGTTCTTGCATTCATAGATTCTCTTTACAGATGGAAAGGGTGCAAACAATAAACAGACACACAAATAAAAATTCAGAAACTGACAAATGCCAGTTAGATAATCAAAGTGGTAAGTTGTGATCAAGAATTCCTGAAGTTATCAAGGAGGCCTCTTTGAGTGGTGACATTTAAGACGTAAGTATGTGAAGTTTTAGGGAATAGTGGAAAAGCCAGTGCAAAAACCTGCGTGAAGATTAGGTCTGGTTGCCAACAACAGAAGTCAAAATAGCAGTGGCTTAAGCCAGAGATATTTTTATTTCCCTATTATATAAAAGTCCAGAGGTAAGTAGACTTGTGCTCTGCCATTAATGGGGCAGATCTCTAACCCATATGGTCTTAGATGGAACTGAAGAACTCACATATGCATTTCATGTAGCTGAATGGGAGAAGAGGAAAGAGAAGGTAACAGTGCATGCCCCTTTCTTCTGAGAAAGACAACAAGAAACAGCACTACAACACCTCCATTTAAAATATAAGAACCTAAGAATATTGTCTTATGGCCACCAGGAAGGCTGGGGATTATAAATTTTAGTCACGGTGGCCTTCTAATCAAATACTACTATAATAGAAAAAGAAGAACAGATTTGGGGAAGGGGACCAGCAATTTCCTCCACAAGTCTTTAGAAGAAGGAATAAAATCTTGTAGTAATGTAATAATTGTCTTAGGGTGTAGTTATAAGAATCAAATTAAATTATCATAGTGACTGACATGTATAGCTTTAATAAGGGCATTCTTGTTGCTATTTTTATTGTTATGCTACTCCTTTTCCTTACTTATAAAACAAAGGAGTTGAAGCAGATAGCTTCTTCTTGCTTTGAAATGTTTTAATTTTAATTGTAAGAGATTACATTAGCTTTATCTGTCACTGGAGAAGCCAAGGGACAGATCATAGTAGCATATGCAGGTTGAGTAATGCTATCAAAAATTTTAGTATAATGTAAACCCAAAACAAATTTTGTTTTCCATCTCAGGATATATTCAAGTAACTACAACTTGAGAAAAAAAATGTATGAATCTGTTACTAAAAATAAATAAATAAATAAATAGAAACAACTCAGTTGTCTATTCCTCTAGAGATGTACTTTACTGAGGGTCATTTCTAGGATAAACTTCTTAATGACTCCTTATTTTCTAAGGCAAACATTTCAGGGAGGCTTCTCTTGTGTATTTCTCCCAATTTCTTCTTTGCCTGATTTAATTGCTTACTATTCCTTATATAGCACTCGGTGGTTTAACTGTGTACTCTTACTGGGAATATTTCTCTTCATTTTCAGATATATTGAGGTTAAATTGAGGATGAAAGAAAAGGTTAAAAATTTATAATTCTATTGAACTTTAATTTAAATATTAATTGATAAAGTTTATGTTGCTGTCAGAAACGTTCTATATGTAACTGTTTCATGGAGCTTCCATCTTATATTTTCAATTCTTTTATTCTTTGTAGGGATAAATTGATTATTCCATATATGTTATCTGTGTGTATTTGTATTTGTGTGTGTGTGTGTGTGCATGTATGTGTGTGAAAGAGACAGAGATGGGGAGGGAGAGAAAATAAGAGGTAGAGGTACTTTTTTAAAAAAGATTTGATTATTACAAACTATCAATAGTAGTTACCATTTCTAAATGTGCATTTAACAATCATCATTCCTTGCATAATCATTATGTGTTAATATACAATGCCTCTTTTCATACTCACAAATGCACAGCGAAATGGATAATATTGTTATTATCATATGCTACTGAGACACAGAGAAAGCAAAAACAGAGAAACAAAACAAAACTTGTCCAATTTCTAAAAATAAGTCATGGACCCAAAGTTTCATCAGTCTGACAATAGAAACAGAGATCCCTTTAAATAACGAAATCCTTAATATTGCTTCCTACCTGGCCTGGGGAATAATTGCACTTTCATTGGTGATTTAATTTGGAATACATTCTGGAACAATGGGGGAAGGTGTATATATATATATAAGCACACGCACATTTGTCTTCAGATGGTGAGGAAAATCCTACAGTGTTCTTGAGATCTGCAAAACCAGATCTAGGACTAGACCAAACCATTCCAGTGATTTCACCATTGCTATCTGTCATCTGGCTACCCATCACTATGTTTTTCTTGTATTTAGGTTTTTTGTTTGTTTGTTTTTGTTTTTTTGAGGGACCAGGACCTGAGAATGAACACAGACCTCATATGTGGGAAGCTGGAGCTCAACCACTGAGCTACATCAGCTTCCCTGAGTTGGTCTTTTCATTTGTTTTGCTTGTTGTTTGTTTTTGTTTTTTCAGGAGGCACCAGGAACCAAACCTGGGACTGCCCGTGTTGGAGGCAGGAGCTCAAATGCTTGAGCCACATCCACTCCCCCTGTATTTAGTTTTTGAAAAACACTAACACCATCTTTTATATCCTTTTTATGTGTGTTGAGTCTTCCTTGCTACCGCACAATCAGATCTGACTATACAAATAAAAATTCTCCTATTGTTAATCTTTGAAAATTTAATAAGGGTGAAAATCACAGGCAGCCACAGGCAAATACTGTTGAATCAGAGATTAGGTCTGACCCATTAATATGTTTGTAATCTCTTTTCAGGTATAGAATCTCTAGCATCTCAATTCATCTTTGTATTTCTTATACCACCTATAATGTCATCAACATAATTAAATTGATTTCTCTTTGTATATAACCTGTTAAACTTTCATACTCCAAATTTTTTCTGTTTAGGAAATTCATCTTTCTGAACATTAATACACATCTTTTAAATAAGGCAGCATGGTTTGGGCAGATTATCTGTGATTTTCTTGTTTCTGTTCCTATCCTCTGCTCTTCTTCACCATCATTTCACAATGATCCTGCAGTATATTTGGAATACTCAAAACATATTCCCTAATCTGCTCCCCAGAACTGTGAGGAACATATTCAAATCTAAGTACACAGCAACATACTAAGAAGCATATATACAACATAAAATGTGGTTGTTTTATCATGTCACCTTCCTTGATGGTATTCTTTTTCTTCCAAAATTTTTTTGAAAAAAAAATTGAGGGTGAAAGAGAAGGTTTAAAACTAATTTTCTAATTCTAATGGGTCTTAATATTTAAATATTAGTTGAAAACTAATGTTTATATCAATTTCAGAAAGATTACACAGACATTTAGAAAGAGAAAAAAATGTTAGGAAGAATTGATTCATTACAGATAATATATGTGTGCAGAGTAGCAGACTGTAACACAATCACCTCACATTGGTGAGAGTAAAGCAACACCCATCCACCAGTTCACTTGTAAGTGCTAAGTGTAATGCAACTGACTTAGAGTTACTTTTGCATTTAGTTTGCCACTTTATTTTTAGCTTGATAGCTGCATAATCATCACAGTCCTATTACTGTGCATACTTGGGAAACTTTGTAATTAAAAATGCAAAATAAAAATTACTTTGACTATTTTCTTCCCTGTGATTTGATGTCACCTATATTCCTTTTTTTTTACTGGATAAGTTTTGAGTTTCCAAAACTATCAGGCATGAAATACAGGATTCCTGTGCACCAACACACCACTAATACCTTGCATTAGAGTGAAACATCCATTACCATTGATGATAGCACTTTCTAAATAATTGTACCATTTTTTAACAGTATTTATATTTGTTACAATTGGTTAAAGATTATTAAATAGTTTTGCTTCCATTATTTACATTAGTTATATTTTTCCCATACACCACCATATTATAACCTTGTATCATATTTCTTAAAGGCTCACAAATATATTCCTTTATTGTAGTAATTTATCATTTGTGACATAAATGATAAATTGGAGGATAAAGAATTCAGGCCAATTTATTAATATGTATGCCTGTTGTGAATGGTGAGTTGAACAACAGCAAAATGAATATTATTGACTTAGATTTTAGTAGAATTTAAAGGGAACTGTTTATACCTAGCAGGGGTTGATGTTCAACTATAACTCAATGACATATGTTTTCTCTAAGCTTTCCTGATCTCCATAAACCTGTGTGTGGTTAAATCCAAATGGTCATGTCAAGTTGATATTGAGAAAACCTTCCAGTGGAAAATGATCCCTGTACAGGTAACCTGAAGCCTGGGGAATGGGGCTGGGTGAGGAGGAAGCATCTGTGAGAAAGGTGGTGTCTTTTCTATTGTAAAACATAGGACCTTAGAGATGAAATTACCAACTCTCTAACAGATTTTTCATTCTGTACAGAAATATATTGCAAGGCAGTATATCCAATTTTAGAAAATTTTGGTTGTTATTGTTCTTTAAATTTTAATTAACCCACTTGTTAACGCCATGATTTTTCTTTACTTAGCCTGAGACTCTGTGGTCATGTAGTCATCTAAGCCACTTTGGTTTATAGATTTCTTCTTAAGTGTAAAAAGGGCAAATTTTCTTTCCAAGTGGAGTGGGTAGAGATTATGGTTCACCTTTGTGGGTAAGTGTCTGTTTATTTTCACCATAGCAATGAGGTTAACGTTCTCATCTGCTTTCTGTATTTCCTAATTGCTACATAGTCATTATTATGGATAAAGTCCAACAAATGTTTGTTGGACAAAGTATATTTCTCAAGGTTAAAATTACAATCTTAGCAATCATCATGTGCCCTAGAGATGACGTTTAGTCCTCAGAGAGCAAGACATAAATCCCATCTTCAACAACCTTTTTGTATTGCAGAAAAGATATCTCAATTTTTTGCAAAATTGGTCTCAGTTCTAAAGAACATGAATGCTCAATGATGTTGATGGAATCTGTTATATAATGTTTAGAATTTTAATCCTAAGAAAATGTTAAACTATAGAATAAAGAGATTTCCCCTTATTATCTGATGAAGGAAATCTTGTCTCTCCATAATTCCAATTACCATCATGTAAAACACCAATGCTCTCTTATGAATATAATTTGATAAATGTTGTTCTAGAAAATGGTTCATATTACACAACCTATATTTGAAAATAACTTGTCAAAATATCTAAGAAGTTTCCCCAGAGTTTACTCAATAATTTCCTAATTTATGTGTCCATTATAAATGTATAATAATACATCAATTTCAAAAGTATTTATTTACATTAATTCCTGTGCAAATGCTGATATTAATCCCCTCCTTTTACTTATATATAAGTCTCCAGAACAAAGCAATTGATGATATCTAATGGATTATAAATACATGTTAGATTTGGGGGAGAGTCCTTATCCAGGGAACATGCATAATGAAATGAATGTAAATAAGTAGTTCACCCTTTTATAGATGGCTTTGATGGCTATTTTTTAATCAATTTACCCCTTTTCAATTAAATTAGTTCAAGAATGAGATTAGATTACATGACATTTAGGGCTAATGAATTATTTGGTTCAGTAGTTTCATCTCTAATGAGGGAGGATTAAAAAAGTGACAAAAGGAACAAGAGGTAAAAAAATTTTTCTGAGTACTGTGAAAAAGAGATCTATAACCCTTCATAAATATCTTTAATTATAAAATATAAAAATAGCAAAGTGTATTGGTTACAAAGGCTGGTTAAGAAATAGTCTTGGACATTGGGCCAATGAAGTATTTAGTGTTATCATGTTTCAGTCAAGGTACTTTGTATAATTGCTATATAATAGTATCTGTGTGTTAATTCATCTAAGTCACCTTTAGAAAGCCAGTTACCTATCAAGTTCACACACTGGAAAGATTCTGTGAAAGGAATAGCAAAGTGCAGCCATAGAATTTTTTATATATATATATGCATATATGTGTATTTGCTTACAAAAATGTATACATATATTTTAAGAGGTGCTTAGATTACCCAAAATATTACACGGAACCCACTGGGATTCCCATGTTGCCCATCTCCCACACCTCAAGATGACAATGACAGGAAACATGGATAAACATATAAATTAATAAATGAACAATTCATGATTTTTTTCACTTATTTACTTTTAGATACCACAAATGTTTTTAAACTACTGTCTGTTTAGAACTGTGAAATTCTCAGTTTCGCTGATTTGATAGATTTTATTCTTTTGGAATTAACTAGTCATCAGGAATGACACATTCTCTTCTTCATCATTTTTCTCATGGTCTATATTATCACCATTGTGGGCAATATTGGTATGGTCATGTTAATTAAGGTGAGTCCACACCTTAATAGCCCCATGTACTTTTTCTTCAGTCATTTGTCATTCGTCAATGTTTGGTTTTCTTCCAATGTCACACCTAAAATGATGGAAAACCTGTTATCAGAGACCAAGACTATTTCTTATGCTGATTGTTTATTACACTGTTTTTTCTTCATTGCCCTTGTCCATGTAGCGGTCTTCATCCTTGCTGTGATGGCCTTCAATAGATACATGGCAATTGGCAACCCCCCTGCTTTATGGCAGTAAAATGTCAAGGGTTGTTTGTATTCAACTATTTCTTTCCCTACATATATGATTTTCTGACTAGTCTGGCAGCAACACTATAGACATATGGCTTGTACTCCTTTGGGAAAATTGAAATCAACCACTTCTACTGTACAGACCCACCTCTCATCAAAATAGCTTGTGCTGGGTCCTTTGTAAAAGAATATACAATGATCATACTTGCAGGCATTAATGTCACATATTCCCTGACTGTAGTTACCATCTACATCCTACAGATGCGCTCTGTGGAAGGGAGGCAGAAGGCCTTCTCCACCTGCGGGTCCCAACTGACAGCTGTAGTCATATTTTATGGGCCCCTTATCTTCATCTTATCAGATGATCCACTGAGGAGTCTGTGGAGCAGGGGAAAATTGTGGCTGTGTTTTATACCATGGTGATTCCCATGCTGAATCCCATAAGCTACAGTCTGAGGAACAAGGATGTGAAAGAGGCCATGAGCAAAGCGATCAACAAAACATGTTGAACAAAACAAAATTGAGTTGATTTTGTCTTCGATGCTTCAATAATATGTGCTTGTCAACACAGTACTGTCTAGGACATAGGAAAGTTAAGCTAAAGACTTGTGTTTTGAAAGAGGTACTCAAATTGAGAGAAGAAAATAGTAGATTGACTAATTCTTTCTGATGTAAGTAGTGAGGGTTAATTAATACCACTGAATGGTACAATTGAACATGTTTAAAATGGGAAATTTTGAGTTGCATAAATGTTACAACAATAAAAAGTAAAAAAAAAAAAAGATAATTGAAAAGATGTTCAGATACTAAGCTAAAATCAAAAAACTGTTTTACTTATTAAAAATGTAGTGGATGAATTTTTGAAATAGTTATAAATTTGCCTATTTAGAGGGTAATTTGTGGTGGAAAGTTAACATATTTAATTATGTTTCATAATATGATGTAAAAAATGATAGTCACTATTAGCTATGCAATTGTTTAAAGTTTCTTTCATTGTAGGGTAAGGTAGAACTCTTCAGAGATTTCCTCTTTCAGAATAGCAAAACATGCATTTAATTATTTTTCCATGTTTTGGTATTTCCTAAGAGACATACCATGGTAAGTATGTCCATTTAGGGATTGCAGTAACTACAGTGTTTTAATTATAAGGATGCCAGATTGTGTATTTCTCACCTGCTCTAGCCAAACTGGTTTTGACCTGCTGGCTGACAGAATAGGGGGTAGAATTAGTAGATACGGATGTCATTATAAAAGCATGGCTTTCCAGGCTCTGCTTAACAAACTAAATTGATATTTAGTTCAGAATGGTTGCAAGTCCAGGACTAAGATATGGCACCTAATTTCTTTGGTTATTTTTATATTTGAAAGAAAATAATATTTGTTGTAAACAATAATGTCCTGACATGATAATATTAATATATTTTGCCATCCCTTGTACCTAATTTCTTAATGTACAAGCTTAAGGCAACACTACAGTTCCTTAAAGTCTATATCACCTCAGGCAAATCAATCAATCAATAAATCAATCAATCACCTTTGGATTTGGTGCAGATAATAAGTAGTTAATGAATTGTAATTAACACATTTATAATTGATCAGTAAGTAATTACAAATTTTTCTTCAATGATGCAAATAAAAAACAAGATTGATGCAATGTGTTAAGAAATATTCTTCTTCATCCTTTATTGAATTATTATTTTCCTCAAGGAAAATCATAAACATATGCTCTAATTTCCACACACACACATACACATACACCAAAAAAACCTTTGAAAACCATTTGTAAATGCAAATGAATTGCTAATTTAGATTAAATTCCAAAATTACTGTGTCTATATTTGCAAAAATTAAAACCCTTAAGGACTTTAAGAACTAACTTATTTAATGTTACTTGGGGGAAAATTAAAAGTAATTTATTTTGGCATTAAAACAAATTACTTGCCTTTTATTGGAAACCATTGACATGTCAAACTAAGTACTGATTATGAATACATTTCAAAATATAGTTTTCAAGCATTTTAAAACTTTGTAGTATGTTGGCTGGTAGATATGGATCATCTTCATTTCCTCATTTTTCAAAGATGAAATACTTCCTACTAATATTTTTGGAGAGTTAGTGTTAGAAATAATTATTTCATTAGAAATAATGATGCCAGGGTCTGTGGTTAAACTGTGTTACTCTTTTGAATTTTCAAATTTCAAATTAATTTGTGGGTGAACTTAAACAAGTCACTTGCATCATATCTAATTTTGTCGGTTATAGTCTCTAATCTCAAGAACTCTCTGATTTATAATTTGCTTGGGTCTAGATTCTTTTGGAAGAGCTTCAAGTGATTTTGCCATCTGCTGAAAATTCAGAATTCTTTTGCAAAATATATTTTTAAAATTGATGGAATTGTTATAATTATTTTTTCATCTATCAGTTTAATTATATTTAGGCATGCCCAATCTATAACTATGGAACCCCTTTATTTCTCCCTCAGCCTCTCTGTCTTGTCTTTCTCTCTCTGACTCTCTCTTTTTCTCTGTTTCTCTCAAACACACACACAAATACATACACACACTCACATATTTTCTTCCTTTCAAATTTAGATTTTCTTGAGGGAGTATTAAGTCATAATATTCTGATGCAATTAGTTCACCTGATAGCCTTTCTCATAATAAATAAGCAGGAACTCAGCATTTCAGAGTACTTGGAGACTGACTGATGCAAAAGAAGCCTTATTTGAACACAGTTCCACCCACAGTTTCCCAGACCAAATAATGGTTGTACATAGTTTAGAGTTAATGAACAACTTAGTTTCCCAATCTTGTTCTTTCACTTGCTCACTTTGTAAACTTGGTCAAAAATGTAAGCTCATATTTACTTTACAAAACTCATATTTTTTTCTTCAAAATGGGGATGATATTGGCCACAACTCCATAGAGGTAGTGAGTTAATACTTGTAAACTGCTTAGAGCTGTAACTATACAAATGAGCTCATTATTTTAGTGCTTCATATGTCGCTGACACTGGGCTGAGAGTTATCCCTTAATTATCTTATAACACCATCGCAGGGCATAATTTTTCCATTCTATAAGTGATTAAATTGAAGCTCAGAATTATTTTACTTGCCCATGGTCACAATATTAATGTGGTAGAGCCAAAGTTTGATTTCAGAGCTATTTCATGTCAAAGGCCATGCTCTACCACATCCCAGAAAAGTATGAATGTGGAAGGATAACTTCTTTATAATACAATCTATTACTTCACCAGTGACCTCTACTTTAATTCATTCTTCCCAAATGTTACTAAGTAATCCATACTTTTGACACATGTGTCATCTGTCAAAATTACTTCATAATGCATAGGACATAAATTGCTGAGATCATCTATCCTGAAAGAGAGTGCTTAGTAGAGATAGCAACACAGGAAAGAAAGTGATTCATCAAAATTTTGCATGATATTAACCAAGAATATTTTCTTGAGATGTTTGATTTCCAAGTGTGACGATAAGTGGACAGAACCCATTTTAAAGTGGTAGACAGATGATAGCATGATGCCAAGAATTTCAATCTCTTGATCTTATTATAAGAATTATTATTCCAAGTAATGCCTATTCCCTTAACCTACCCCTGAGATGTTTCTAGAATTTTAATTATTATTCATTTCTTAATTATATGGATGCTCCCAGTTTCCAAGACTGTAATTTAAATGTTGAGAAATTACTCATTTGCTGTTCTCTGTTGAAGGTAAGCCTGCAAGTTCTAAACTCTGCAATTCAGGTTAATGCAGCACAAGTGTTTTATTTTAATCCCTATTTGAAAAGAAGATAAAGACTTTATCCTTAGGTTTATTTGTTAATGCAATATTTTACTGTGTGAAGTTATATCTCTGGTACATTTTCTTATTTTTATCTATAGTGTATTCAAAACTACGTAACAGTGAGCTCATTATATATGAGCATTTACAGAAGTCTTCATTTCTTATTTTTTCTCCTCTCATTGTTCTTTATACCTGAAGACCATTGATTTTTCACATTGTTGTTTTAAAATATGTATGAATAGACTGGGGAATATTGAGTCAGTATGAATGTTTTGACCAGTGGTTATTCTTCACTGTTTATCTCCAAGAGGAATTCCCAAATTGTTACTACGAATGAGTTTGTATTTTTAAATGTTATATTCCATTCTCCCAAATGTTTAGATAGATAATATAATGTGTAATATGTAATAAAAATTACTTAGTTATCTGGTATTAGATTATTGGACTCACCTAACTTTGGAGGGAATGGGGAAGCAATGTTCTACATCTATAGCCCAGCCTTCATTGGGGAGAATCATGCATAACTCAGCTAGTCCATCAGGGACAAACTATCAAAAGGATAGCTTTCTTCTATCTGAAAGGACAATCAAACTGAATTTTAAATTAAAATAACTAGAATAATAGAACAGATTTATTGAAGAGCCTGCCTTATCAGTTGGTTACGTTTATAACACAAGAGCCAGCTTATTGGTTTGCATCTCAATCCTGTCAATTCTGCCTGGCTCAGGGAGGCTCTGGATATCTCAGTGCTTCAATTTCCTCACTTGGCAAATGGAGATGTTAAGAGAACCTGTTTCATAGCACCTTTGCTTGCAAAGGGCTTAGAATTCAGTAAGTTTGCTATTCTTAATATTATAAAGCTGCTGTTCCTGCTACAAGAAAAAGTATTTCTTAGTTTTAAATTATTGGAATTTTTTATGTATTATATCAAGCTGATCTAAAGATCAGAAAGCTTTGAAAAATTATATTTATGATTATTACTGTAGCTGCTTTTTATATGTATATAATGATTATGCTAGGTAGCATAAGGGATTCCAAGGTGAATGAAACAAACTATACTACCAGAGAGCTAACAATTATTTGTAAAGGAAGAGAAGTTCACACATCACACAGGAACTGAAACAAAATTAGAGAATGGGCTGGAATACTGATCTTCTTTTATGAAAGATACTATTACCTTGTATTTCTAAGATGCTTAATATTTTATATAATATTTTATACTTAAAACTATATAGTAGTACCATTAACCCAATTCAAGCTCTGTCAATTAGAGAATTATGGGTTCATGCTACCAAGGTCAGGAGTTTTTACATAGGAAAGTCCTTGAGCTTAGCTGTATTTCCAAAGTCTACAGTTTTCCAGCATTTTGGGGGTCACAATGGATGAATAGTCTCTCTGACTATTTCCATGCTTGAACCAAAACAGAGAAGCTACACTTTTGGAAATCTGTAATAAGAAGAAACTTAGATCAGAACTAAACCTTCAGTGCTTTTAATGTTATGTACCCAATTCATTTTGAACATGGTATGTTTATTTCTCATATTAAGCATTTTAAGGAAAAGAAAGTAGTTCATAGAGATTAACTTCCCAAGTGTACCCTGCTACTAAGTGATGTGTCCATGATATGATCATAAGGTTCATACACTTTTTACTACACAAATAAATATTTCTAGCAATGCTCTTTTTGAACATGCCAAGCTAACATTTCCTCTTTTGAACTTGTCCTCCTTCTTCCCCCATATTTCTGTATAGCTGGCTACTTCATACCAGCTCAAACGCTACCTCTTTGGAGAAATTTTCTTTGGCCACTCTTTCTGCATCTTCTCCCCCTTATTCCCTATCTTATTAACATGCTAAACTTTTATCACATCTGTTCCTACTTTCAAAAATATCTCATTTGTTTACTTGTTTATTTCTCTTCAATAAGAATGAATTATGATGACAGCTAGAATTTGTATATCTTGTTGACCCTCAGATTTCCAGAATTCAGAATAGTTTGGAATATAATCTAACAAATATATTTGACAGATGTTAGTTGTCCTTGATGTGTGTAGAAAAGAGAATGAAACCAATTATACAGAAAGGCCCATTTATATATCACTGAGTGTTAAGCACTCAAACACTATTATTATGGAGAGCTAAAATTCCCAGGATGGTCCTAATCATACAGATACTTCCTAAAGCAGTCAAGACACACTTTTGCTTCTTACAAGAAACCAATTGAGGAAAATAATGTTTTGGATATTTTCTTTGTAATGACATTAAATTGGGGTTTGAATGTTTAGGGGTGGTACTGTTTCTGAAAACTAGTGGGGCCTGAAATGAGCCACTGTAATTAATAAAACATATTAATGATATGTTACCTCAAGATATTTATCTATTGTTACATTTTGATAGTGATGCTCAGCGATTGATACACTTGTATTTTACTTTTCTGAGATAGCTAAAATAACAGAGAGTTTATACTGTTAATTCCCTCTTACCTCACCCCTGCAGGTGGTAGCAATCAAATCAGAATAATGTGTAGCAAAGTAAAATAAGAGTCAGAATCTCATATTTTGAAAGTATATGATAAAATAATTTGGCATAAGTTAGGATAATTATGTCAGTAACTAGATTGTAAGGCCAACATATTAGTCCATTTTCTCATAAAATTATACAGGAAGAGCTTACCTTCTAAGGTATGTAAAACTGGGTAATATCACATGTATTTGCATTTTTGTTGACATTGAGAGTCACTATGATACATGGAAACAGTATTTGATGGAGTGTCAAAAAACTCCTCTTGTTTCCTTCCCTGATTTTTGCTAATTGGCTAGCTGACCTTGGATTTATATTTTAACATTTCTGGGTCTCAAGTTTCTTTCCTATCAAATAATATATTGGAATTGGTTTAGACATTCTCTTGCAACTCTCAGTCTGACTTTTTGTCATGTTTATGCCCTCTGATTTTAAGGTATGACTATCGTAATAATCTAGCAAACATATAAATTCCTAATTCTAGTACTATGTATTTTAGTAATAAGCATAATTTGTTTTACAGATAAGAAATTGGAAAAATATAAATGGTAACTGTAAGACCTATCTAAGGTAACAATTATGTCTATATTATTTCTCTCTTGAACATTATGCAAAATCTACATTGTTTTCAAAAAGATTTGAATTAGAATAAGGATAAATGTGACTCAAATATTTCAGCAATTAAAATAATCTCCCCATGTTTTATCTTTCTCCATAGGAAATACAGATGGCACCTATGCAAGGCAATACCAAATTTCACAGATGTGGCAGAATTTATTCTACTGGGGTTGACCAGTCACCATGAGCTACAGGTGCTCTTTTTTGTGGTCTTCCTGGTAGTTTACCTGGTCACTCTGTTAGGGAACATTGGGATGATCATTTTGATTAGCATCAGTCCCCAGCTTCAGAGTCCCATGTACTTTTTCTTGAGTCATTTGTCTTTTGTAGATGTGTGGTTCTCATCCAGTGTGAACCCCAAAATGCTGGAAAACTTATTATCAAAGACAAAAAACATTTCCTATGTGGGATGTTTGGTGCAATGTTACTTTTTCATTGCCCTTGTCCATGTGGAAGTCTACATCATGGCAGTGATGGCCTTTGATCGTTATATGGCTATCTGCAACCCTTTGCTTTATGGCAGCAAAATGTCTAGAACTGTCTGTGTTCAACTCATCTCAGTGACTTATGTCTATGGATTCTCTGTTAGTCTAATATGCACATTGTGGATTTATGACTTGTACTTCTGTTGGAATTTTGAAATCAACTACTTCTATTGTGCAGATCCTCCTCTCATCAAGATTGCCTGAGGGGGATTCCACATCAAAGAATACACAATGATTGTCATTGTTGGCATTAACTTCACATATTTCCTTTCAGTGGTCCTAATCTCCTACACCCTCATTGTAGTAGCTGTGCTACGTATGCGTTCTGCTGATGGGAGGAAAAAGGCCTTCTCCACCTGTGGGTCCTACTTGACAGCTGTTACCATGTTTTACGGGACCCTCATATTCATATATCTTAAACAGCCGACTGAAGAGTTGTGGAGCAGGGGAGAATGATTGCTGTGTTTTATACCACAGTGATTCCATGCTGAATCCCATGATCTACAGTCTAAGGAACAAAGATGTGAAAGAGGCAGTCAACAAAGCAATCATCAAGACAAACTTGGGGCAGTGAAACTGCAATATATATTATTGTGGTATATTGGTAAATATTTTTAATGACAAGGTACAAAAGTCTTTTTTTGCAAAGTACTTTCTATAGGCAACTCTTGCTTATGCTAATAGGTTCAGTCTCACACCATGATGCCTTACACCAAGAATGGACTCTAATTTCTCAGCAAACTTTATTCTACATATGCATTGATTTTACTACACTTAACATCGTTTTAATAGATTTAATAAAACAAGTGCTTTGATACAATCATAACACTCGTCTTCAGTATCCAATGTTTGTTAGAAAACAAAGTTTGTGTTGTAATTATCTGTTTTTCCCACCCTTTGACCTTGTGCATCATTTGATTTCTGTGTCTAACTGATCATACTTGTATTTAATTATCACACTGATCCCAGCAATGTAAGGATATTGGTGAGGAGGAGGAAAAATAACTTATTTATGCTATTGTAATATAGTTATGTTTAAATCCAGGTTTGAGCTCCATTTAAAATGCAGGTCTGAGGTGGTAATGAAATGGACTTTGTGGACCAGCCTTGTCCTGTGTAGCTCATATCCCCTGTTTTTTTTATTGGGATAGTTTAGAATAAGAGATCTATACCAGAATGCCTTGGTTGAGCCTTTGTATTACCACTTCTTAACTATTTATCCATGGTCTTTAAAGTTAGGCTCTCTGTTGCTAAGTTTTGTTGCCTATAAAATAGACATGGATTATTATCCTTCTTAGAAGTTTTTCTTGAGGAATAAATGTAAATAAATACTGTTTGGCACATAGTTGGTTCACAGGAAACTCTGGGCATCATTTTTATTATTCATGTAACCATTTTTCCTCCCTACCCAAGTATATATGTAAAATTTAGTGTAACTCTACTTCATCCACTCTATTGATAATCACCTATGGTTTGTCAAGTAAATTATGCTGGGGCTCTTTTTTCTTGTCAATTTTATTTCTTTTACTTAATTCTATGACCTCCATTTCTAAAGTATAATCAGGTAACAAATATATGAAATAATGCTGAATTAAAGTAAGGATGGTCAGGTTTGACTTATTTTGCAGAGTCTTACATCATTACTCTACTGATTATAAGTGCCTGTGCTTTACTTTTTGTTTGAGATCTCCTAAAGCTTGTGTTCAAGTTCAATTCTGATTATCTCTAACCCAGTCCATCCAAGTAGAAAGTGGATAAACTTACAGATTCCTCAAAGGTGATATTTGAAATCTCTGTTATTTCATGATACTGATTTTTTTCTGGACATTTATTTTACGATCACTATGGGAAGGAAACTAATATTTTGATATTCTTCTTCTTTGATGATTACATCTTGGAGCTTTCATATTTTATGAAAGACCCTCACAACAATGCTGTTATAGTTTCTTGTCATAGACATAAATCTTTTTAGGATAATTCTGCTGGTAAGTGACAGACTCAGGATGAAATCCATGTAAATCTTACTGCAATGTCTGATATGCTTCCTATATTATTCAATAAATTGTAACTGAAGGATGAAATCAGCTTTGATTCCTGAACTTTGTGAGCATCAATTAGCTAGAATTTAATAAAGTCAAAGCTACTGCGAGTCCTTGTCATCTACTCAGAGGTGGTTTTTGAGAAGCTTATATAATGGAACTCAGAGATACAACCCAAAACCACTTTGCCAGCATGTGGTAGAAATGAAATTTGAACTCAAGACCATCAGACTCCAAATGCTAGCTTCTTTCTATTCTGCTCTGATGTCATATATTGAAACACATACATGTTTTGATTACTACCCATGCCTGAGTCTGACTCTTGGGCTTTTGGATGAGATGAGAAGAAAAATGACAGAAGGAATAAAAAATAGAATCAGATCATAGGATGAAAGTAGTTATATGTAACCCTGAAACACACTATCAATATGTCTTCATTTTGTATACTATCAACATGTGTGCATTTACTGGGTTACTAGAACCATTCTAACACCTGTTACATTACATAGCTCATAGTGGAACAGTCATATAATTCAGCAACCTTATTAGATAAAAATACATTCATCCTTCTAATTTTCTTATAAAATAGTTCTTTCACTTTAAGGCCATAGGCACCCCTCCAAGTCTCTCATTAAAAACAAATATAATTGGAAAAGAGATTTTTAAAAATAAAATTAGAGTGGTAGGTTATGAAACTCAATAAAAGAGACTACAAGCACACCTCACAAGGAACAAGTACTTTGTCCTTGGAAACTAAGAATAAAGATAGCCATGCTCTTTGTCTCTCTTGAGTTCACATGGGATTCTCCTGCCTGAGTTTCTTTATTTTTCTTTCTCTATTGATCAGGTTTCTGCTTCCCAGTGCATAGGAAAGTCTGCAATGGAAGTCTCAGCTCCAGATTTCACTTAACCTAAGATTAATCAATTTGTAGGAAGTCTTGCTATATTTGATAATAGAGTGGAAAGAATCCTTAGAGTATGTGGGCAGTGCCTAACAAAGGAGGAAAGACCAATATGCCAGGCACTTGATATTGATGCTTGTACTTATGAACCTTATTCTTGTGAAATTGAAATTTAGCCTAGTAATATTTATATTGCCTAAAAGTTACCTCTTGAAAGCCTCCTTGTTGCTCAAATGTGTTGCCTCTCTAAGCCAAACTCAGTGTATGAATTCACTACCTTCCCCACTGTGTGGGACATGACTTCTGGGGATGAACCTCCCTGGCATGAAGGGATTATTAACAAGCACCAACTAGCAATGCATTTGGAAAAATACCTAGACCAATAAGGGGGAATTATTAATTACAAATAAGTTTTTATGACTAAGAGAGTCAAAGTGAGTCAGGAGGTCATTCCTGAGGTTATGCTTATGCACATCTCAGGCATATCCCACTGACTGCCACTGTTAATATTGTCTCAAGAATCTAGACACTATAGACAGAGCAGACAACTCCATGAAATTGGCACACTGTTGGTGGACCTTACCTTGGAATATACGATAACCTATCTCCCCAGTGTATCAGATTTAGACTCATTTATAATTTTCCTACACAGGGTTCTTCTGGCCCTTTTCTATGAACCCATAATTTCTTTTCTTTATCTGACACCATCCCCCCCAACAAAATGGTAATCAGTCATTTCTCATTGTAGCTCTTGTGCCTTCTTTAAATGACTGTTATGGTTTTTATGCCATACTGTAACTCTCTCTATTTTTGTCTCTCTCTAATGAAGGAGGTACCTGAGGGAAAAGACTCTTACAGAGTATCCCTTTGTCACTTTGTCTTCAGTGCCTTTCATATACTTACAGCTGACGTTACTATTATTATTACTACTAGTTGAAATAAATAGCAGGCAAAATGAATTAAGCTATCTAAAATAAAAAACAATTAAGTAGTAGATTATTATAACTTTCACTAAATTTCTTAACCAAAAAATGTATCTATTTAGAGACTTTCTCTCATTTGTATTTTGTTTAATATATGGCTGAGTTCAACATACACGTATGAAAGAGCTTACACACGGTTGTAAATCGAAATTTTTCCATTGTATTTCTAACTTTCTCCAGTATATAAGCAATGCTGTTTGTGGTGAAATTTTGGTATTCTAATTCATTGATTTCCTTAGACTTTACTGACCTATCTTCACATTATTCATGAAATAGGTTTTTCTTTCTTCATTTAAAAAAATATATCTCTTATCTTTCCTTTGTGCAGATTTGCCAGCATTTCTGATAATACTTTTAATAGATATATACTGATATTTCAAACCTCAAACTCATACAAGTATTTATAATTTTTATCATTTTTAAATTTTTTTGCTAAATGAAATAATTCTTATATAGTAAACCTTCATAAAAACTTTTTTTATTATGGGCATTTTGAAACATATACAAAATTAGAGGGATTAACATAATAAACCTCCCCTATAATAAATGCCAAAATCTAACAGATATCAGTTCAGACTTGGAAGGGTTTATAGTGCAATATCCATGACTATACACAAGGAAGGGCTTAAAAATATTATTTTTATTGAAGGCTGTGATGAGCTTTCATTCACCCATAGCCAGGAGTGAAGATATAATTGTATGATTTTGAAGAGTCTTAGTTTCCTCATCTGTTAAAAATGACCATGTTAAATTATATGATCTCAAAAGTCAACTCTAGATTGAGGCTGATGGAAATAATTAATTGTAAGCCCTTGAGAAATTGAAAGCAAGTATCAAAACACAATTCCTCTTCCCAAGATGTGTTTGTGTGTGCTTAAATCACATTGTACAGGACTATCTTATTGAATGACACAAGTTCTTTTACTAAATATTGGTTCAACTTTTTTTTATTATTATTAACAGCACCTCTGCTAGGAATTAGAGACACAGTGGTGAGCAAAAAAGCTATGGGTTCTACCCTTTTCAAAGAGCATACGTTAGATTGAGAGAGACCATAAAATAAATGCTTACACAAAGGAACATATAGTCATAAATTGTGAGAATTCCTTCCAAATAGAGGTTATGTGTTGCTCAGAGAATATAAAGAGGAATCCAACAAGGTTGAGGTTCCAACAAAAGCTTCTCTTGGAAAATGACACTTGGTTTGAATTTTGAAGTAAGGATTCATAAAGGGGGTGGGAAACAATATTCTAAGTCTTGTTGCAAGAGGATACTTAGAACATCAGCTGAAGTGAATGAAAGCTAAAGTGGCTAGAACATAGGGGAGTTGGAGGGAGAGCAAAGCAGCATTGCTGCAGGAAGTCTGGTTCAGATCCTGCTGGCCCTGCAAACTGTTGTATAGAATTTGACATTATTTTAGGAAAGTCAGCAAGTCAGTGAAACTTTTTGGAGCCATGGAGACATTCAACAGGGTTTGTTTTTCAAAAGTTCATTGGAGATCAATTGGAATGCTATTCTAACAGTCCTTAATCAGAAATTATGTTACTTGTGCCTGGATAGTGTCAGTGGAGATAGAAGAGAAACATGAATCAGGGCAATATGCAGGAGGTAAAATAGATATAAAATTTGGGAAGTAAGAAAAATGAAGGGGTCAAGGGTAAATACTAGTATTTTATTTGCATGGTATATGGGGTAGTTGTGCCATTCACCCAGATAAAGCACACAGAACAAGAAACAAATATTGGGACAAGATATTGAGAATTTGGTCTTAGACATATAGAATTAGTGGTGCTTTTAAAGCATCCAATTTGAACTCACTACTGGGCATCTAAATATAAGTCCCCATAGCTGAGAGGAGATGTGTAAGATGGAGAAATAAATATGAGACCCAAAAGTAATTGAAGTTGTGGACATTACCAAAAGAGTCTGGAAGAATTAAAAACTGAAAAGAAGAAGCTGAAAAGGCATTCAGAAAGGTAGCAAAAAATAAAGGAAGTGTGGTGTCACAAAAGATAAGGAATGAAACAATGTACACCATTTTCAAATTCCAGAGGAAATCCAACTGAAAAATGAAAAAAAAAAGTCCATTATTTATAACTAGAATGATAGATAAGTTTCAAAAGACTGACTTAAGTGATGGGGGAAAGCTGGATTGGAAAGGGTAAAGGTTTATGTGAAATTGGGAACAGTGGACAGTTCTTCAAAAATTTTGGCTAATGCTGTGAGTTGTGATTCTCATACAAATGTATATTTATAATTACAAATACAAGCTTGTTTCCCAATATGAAAAGAAAAGGACTTTCAGCATCAATAATAACACATTTCCCTTTTTTGATTTTAGTTTAGGAAAACAAACATGAAATGGGCCAACAAGAGTTGCTAATTTCCTCTGAAGTTAATATCCTAGAATTTCTATTGGAATATCAAGAAATAAAAGTATTATTCATTACTTTATTAAAATATGCATGCAGAAAATGTAGAGAAGCAATTTAACTAGAAAAAGATGGTGGATTCCATTGAAAAGACCGTATGAATGGTGAGCATCTGTGGAAACGAGATTTAGAACTTGGAACAATGAGTCATGTGTAGACTTGCAAAGATATATGAGTTCTAGAGGAGCATGGGGGGGGGGCATCTTCTGTTAAAGGTGACATGATGACCACCTGAAAAATTGAACAAATTGTTCAGATTCACCAAGTGAGTTTACAACTATGGTAGAAGCCATACTGTTTCTCATGTAGGCTGTTGGAGTATCTTGGTTTTATTTATGGTGCTGAATCTGTATTTTATTTGCAAACAAATACTTTTGGGCCACTCACTTTTTGACAGTAAACTCATAGTTTACTCAAAAATTTACATATATTAACTCATTCAACAATCCTGCCCCCCCCAAAAAAAAAACATTTTAAAGGAAGTACCATTTTTACTTATATTTTACAAATGAGAAAATTGTAGCTTAAAAGAATTTGGACCTTGCCCAAGTTATCATAAAAGATTTACTTAGGATATAAATGCTGGTCTTATCCTTTCACAAAGTTTAAGCTCTTAACCACAATGAACCAAGCAATAATGTTTATGTTTTGTTTTTGTTTTGTCATCAATCTTTAGGGGTTTTATTTTATTTTATTTTATTTTTTAATTAATTAATTGATTTATTTATTTAGATACTTAGATTATATAAATGTTACATAAAAAATGTAGTGGATTCCCACATGCCCCACTTCCTACCCTCCCACACTTTCCCACATTAACATCATCTTTCATTACTGTGGTACATTTGTTACAATTGATGTTTTCTGTGGTATAGCTTAGCTCTGCCTTCATGGAAATTTCTGATCATTATATTTAAAGTATGGTTCCTTTAGGAATGAAGATAATTATTTTTTGTAATCCTCAATATAATTTTGTCTCATTTGGAGAAAAACATGGAAGGGAACATTGCAGTTTTCAGCTATCTCTAGGGTTTCAAATTTAGACCCAAAGACCTCGGTACCAATAAATCACCCAAACAAATTCAGAATGTGCCCAGTGGAGTCAGATGGAGTCTGCACATGGAGCTGATCTGCCCATTACAAACCTCTCTTCTTGGTGAGCTGTGATATTAGATGAAACATACTGCATTCAGAGATAATACCTCTAGCATCCTGCATTTCTTGCTCTGTGCTTTAACAGCACTTTCTACAGGAAGACATCTATTTACACTTAAAATACTATTTTACCAACCTCCAGTCTTCCTTCTAACTTCCCTCCCTTCCTGCCACCTCTCTCTCTTTCATTCCTTTCCTCTTTCCCTCTCTCTCTCTCTCACACACACAATCCTTAAGACTCCCTGTTGAATTAAAGAAAACATGATACATTTTATCCTCCTTCCTTCAGTAATACCCAGAAAAGAAAGTTTATACTACATGGCTCATGGAAGGAATATTCAGAGGCATCTGAAATTTCATATCTAAAACTATGGTCTGAGGGTGGGTCGCCAAGAATGACTCTACACTTAAGTGCTGGTAACTGTTTTTTGTTTAGTTCTTTGTTTTGTTTTTGTTTTTAAATTCATCCTTGTCCTCTTGGAAATGCTGTATATAAAGGTAAATTAAAAATAGATGCTCACTGTAATTTTTGAAACCTGAAATAAGGCTTAAACCCACTGGTATTTCCTTTTACTGCTCCTGCCTCTTAAAAAGGATTTTTGCCATTAAGCAAGGATCCAAGGTAAAAGACTGAAACCAGTGCTTCTCAACCTTTTCCATGTCACATATGGCATAAGGTTTGTATTGATGTTGGGAAATATGGGTGGAACATCTTATGGCTGAAGAAGGCACTGTGTCAGGATATCTGTAGTGCACTGATGGTACTCAGTGTACCTCTGCAGTCTGGCTGGTAAAATATTGTGAGGAAACCAAATTTGGTGCAGCCCTAGAATGGAGGCCATTTCAGCCTGGAAAAGCCCTGTAAACCCTGATAGAGTAGAGGACAGGGCCTGAATAACACAAGATAGTGAATAAAGCAAGAACTATCTTGATGAATAGAATAATTAATAAGAAAGAGGTGGTTTCCCAATGGCCACTTTTTCCCTCCCTACTATTGAACACAATGTGCAAAGCATTATCACTGTATTAGATGTGGAAGTGGCAGTAGACACATCAGAAATATGTCCTCAGCCCTTCAAGAACAAGGTAAACTCTTTAAAAATTAGGATAAAAGGGAGATTTAATTCAACCTGCAACCATGTACTGAGAATCTGCATGGGCAAATTAGGAGCTACAGAAACAAGGAGAGAACCAGATAGATGAAGCTCCTTGTTCTTAAATATTTAACCAGTTATCAACAAGGATTAAAAATGAGAATTACTAAAGAAATAGATATGAGATAACTGGGCATTGATATCCTTAAAATTATCCTTGTCCACATAGCCTTTGTTGAGTCTTTTTTATATGGTCAGGATAGGCATACTCCAATTGAATTCTGCTGGCTGGTGGAATCATGTACTCAAACTAATTCAAATATATGTTAGTCAAAGAAAACCAAAACAGAAATAAATAATCTTAAAAATATGGCTAAGCATTTCTTGACATTCCAATCATTGAATTTGTTCTTTACGCTACATGCTCTCAAATGTGGTTGTAGATTAGATGATACTTTAATATGATGGTTCCTTCAGAGCATCCTAGAGAAACAAATTTCAGGCCATGAAGAAAAATTACTTTTAAAATGTAGAGGAATTGAGACAGTTGTATGGATGATATATACTATATTTTATGAGTAATTTAACAAATTTTCATGGGTAATTTTGTTTTTATGTGACTTGTTAGTTTTGAATATGGAATTCAAGTTCTGGGCTAATATTCAACTTCACTATCAACTCTTAATAATAGCTATCTACCATAGTTAGTGTTCTCATTGACACATTTATTTTCCATATAGTTAACTGAGATTTGGTTTGACATGAACCTTGGAACCACCACAAATCCTGAAGTTTCACAAGTTCAATGAGGAAACCGTAATTTATGGATAGTATTTGTTATTTTAAGTAAAAAGAATAATGATATAAATAAACCTCTTCCTCCACCACCATCTTAAAGTGAAGATAGGCTACTTTACTTTTACATCATATGGTAACCTTATAATTATCCTCAACTGTGTTCAAACCATAACTTCATAGCTGAAATTGAAATAAAAGACTGTGAGAAAAAGTTTAGTGTATTTATCTATATGCAAGTAAGAGAACCTGTAATTCTGAATATTCTTGAATGTAGTGATTATTTTACTAAAAAGGATAGCATTAGATACTTAACTTTTAAAATTTGCAGGCCCCTGCCATTTTCACTTGGCAAACTACTTGGGAAACATAACAACTGTTGATAAGCTACAGCTTTCATCTTTGTCTTCACTAAGCCTTAAATATTTAGCATGATGCTGTGGAAAATGGATGTATCTTCCAGCCCTATTGTTCTATGCTGGTGATTAAAGCTGAAGAAGAAAGTCACTACAGCTTTGGGAAGTTTCACATATTGATTAGGAATATGATCTCTGCAATGAGACATATCCAATCACATCTATTCTCCATGATACTCTCTGTGCAAAAAGAGGCCGAAGCCTGATTTTTGTTTGTTTCTTTTTTAATTGTTAGTCAGGGATGATGGGTTAGTGAGAGTCTATCATGAAGTAATTCATATATTACACTAAATACAGTGTCTGATAAAGGCAACACTCTTAAAAAAGATGAAATAACAATAGTACTAATAAATTAAATCTGAAATATTAAGGGTTTAAGCTTCCTCTTTCTAGGCACTTTCTATTATTAATATTTTATGATTCTACTTTATGGGAAATAATTCCAGGATAAAAAATAAAATTCAGGAGGCCAATATTGGGCAAAATGAGAACAGTCTTTTTTATAAAGCTGGTAGAAATATAAATAACAATTATTCTGAAACATGCATCAAGAGCTCCCCCTGCTTATATACCTTTCCATAAAACTTTGTTAAAGCTGTAGAGTTCCTTCGGATATGTTGCCAAAAGTAAAATCTAGTAGAGGAAATTATTTGGATATTTGAAGCTCTAGAAATATATTGTCAAATATTTATAGGAGAATATGTTTATCTACATATACTTTAGAATTACAAGCTATTTGATAAACTATTTGATTTGTTAACCATTTTGCAGTAAACACAAAAATATGGTGAACTTTGAATTGGAAATAAAGCCTGTCTCTTTAATTCCTATATAAATAAAATTGGATGTTTCTCCATATTTCTCATCAATTTTCTTTTAGCATTTATAACATAAAATATATGTAAATGGGAGAAGAGAAATAATCATGGCACATATATAATTATTTTATTTTCATATATTTTTTAAATATGTGAAATGTACAAAAGTGAAAAATGGAGTACAAATGTTGATCCTTTTCAGTAATATAGTTTTTGTGCTGCCATATTTATATATGATTAGAAAAGACAGTAGTAGTAAAAACATTGACATTTTAGTGGTGGTTTTCTCACTTGCTTTCATTCAGATGTTAAGTCATTAACAAACATCTTCCTTTATTTTTGAAAATTACAAAGCAAAATAACTTTTTAGAAGACAATATTAAAAATGAAAGACTTTCTTCCCTGAACAAAATGACATGTGATTAGACTGGCAATGTCCGCATTTCGACCACATGATCACAAGATTCAAGGCCACAAGACACTAGGAATCACCTTCGCCTGATTGTCATGGACCATAAGATGTGTCATTTTTAACCTTCAACTACAACAAATATCCCCCAGAAAAAATGGCTAACGGTAAAGTCACTTGTGTCACAGAATTCATTCTCAAGAGAATCACAGACCTGCCAAAGCTGCAGGCCCCATGTTTTGTGGTGTTTTTAGCCATCTCTCTCGTCACAGAGCTGGAGACTATTGGATTGATTATCTTAATGACGATTGACTCTCGACTCCATTCACTTATGTATTATTTCCTCAGCCACTTGGCTTTGTTGACCTTTGTTATCCCTCTGCCATTACCCTGAAGATGATATTGAATTTTGTTGTGGAATGCAACATGATTCCTTTCTTGCTTGTGCCACACAACTGGGCTGTTGTCTCACTTTCCTGATCACCGAGTGTTTCCTTTTAGCCTCCATGGCTTATGATGGTTATGTAGCTATCTGTAATCCCCCGCATTACTCAGTACTGATGTCAAAAAGAGTCTGCATTCAATTAGTGGCTGTTCCATATATATATATATATACACATTCTGGTTTCCCTATTCCATACCATTATCACTTTCTGTCTTACTTATTGCGGGCCCAATGTAATTAAGCATTTCTATTGTGATGACCTCCTCCTCTTAGCTCTGTCCTACTCAGACACACCCATGAAGGAAATTCCAATCTTTGCCCTTGCTGGCTTTGATATGATCTGCTTTTCTTCAATTGCCCTTATTTCCTACATCTTTATCATTGCCGCCGATATAAGGATCTGCTCTACCCAGGGGCGATGCAAGCCCCCACATGGTGGCTGTTGCTAATTTCTATGGCTCACTGATATATACGTACCTACAGCCCAAATCAAACCACTCTCTGGACACAGATAAAATGGCTTCTGTATTTTATAAAGTGGTGATACCCATGTTGAACCCCCTAATCTATAGTCTAAGAAATAAAATGGTGAAAGAAACCTTGAAGAAAGCCTTGGATAAAGGTTGTGAAATCTTAAAGATATTGCAATTAAGAAAATAATAAAAATGCTTTATTAAAGAAAATCAGGGAAATAAATCAAGTTTTCTCTTGCTTATATTTCTTATCATTCTTTTCCAACCCACTGAAAATATGAGTTTCTTTAACAAATCTTGATGTTTTCTATAAGAACCAAGGGCAAATTTGGAAAGTCAGTATGATTAAAGTGTCCAGAGGACATCAGCTTTTATAGACTACATAAATTATGTTGAAACAAACACAGACACATATATGCATATCCCAAGTAAAGGTAGCAACATGTTTTTGTCAGCACTCTGAATTTTGGAACAAGACTGACTGAGTTTGCTATTCCCTTCATTTTCTAGCTGTGCAACCTTAGACAATGCACATTTTCTGTGTGGCTTTGTGTGTAATCCTAGAAAATAATAGTACAATATTCAGTGATAATACGGCCATATAAATGTTTGTTATATAAATTTTTGATATATAAATGTTATAAGTAATTTAAAATTAATTCATTGAGCTTTCAAAAGCATATCAGTCTTTAAGTAAAAGGGGAAAGCCTGGTTAATGTCTACTATCTGCTAGGCACATAAGTAATCCTACTTCTTCTAAGCAAACAGAACTAAGAGACAGGTAAGATTGTTATTTCCAGGCCTCAGTTATGTATAAATTGTCTAAGGTCACAAATCTTGTAATTTAAAAATTACAAATGCAAATTCAAGTCCATTTGACTTTTGCTTTCTTAACTATTGTTATTATGAGTAAAGGGTATTCTATATCTGGATTTAATGTGTCATTATCAGGGTTTGTAAATAAAAAGCAATCATTGCTTTTGTTCTAAATAGAATTACTTGGAAGAACATGGTGACAGGAATTAGTATTTTTAATTAAATAAATTTGTCTATACATATTGGTTTAATTAAAAATAACCTTCAGTTTTGATGTCATTTATAAGTACCTGCTGATTATGCAGTCATTCTTGTGGGATCATGACATATAATTTAAAAATTAATGATCAATATGCTTTTGTATTTTGAAATTTCAGAAAAAAACAATTCCAAAGTAGTAATTTAATATTATTTTATATTTAACCATTTTTGAATGATATTTTTAAATTTGCGGCCATTACATATGATACAACTTGGAGTTTGTAAATGCATGGTAATTATTTCCTCTTCTGCACTTAATATGGAGACAATTCAGATATGTTGTTAAGAGGTCCTTTTATAACCTTGTGCTTGAGTGAATTCTCAGGTTTTTATTTTATTGTTATTTATTTTTTATATATTTATTAAAAGATACTTAGATTACATAAATGTTTCAAAAAAAGTGTAGGGGATTCCATGTGCCCTACTCCCTATGCCTCCAACACATTCCTACATTAACAACATCATTCATTAGTGTGGTACATTTGTTAAAATTGACGAACAAATTGGAGCATTGCCACTCAGTGTGGATTATAGTTTACATTATAGTTTAAACTCTCTCCCGCACATTTTTATAAGTTTGACGAGATATATAATGGCCTGTATCCATCACTGAAACATCATTCGGGACAATTCCAATGTCTGGAAAATGCCACCATATTATACCTCTTGAATTCTCAGGTTTTTAAAGCAGGTTTAAAAGAGAAACCTGTGTTTCTATTCACCTCACTAAGGCATGCGATACGCATTTATTTTGGAAGATACACACATTACTCGCATATTACATACATAACACATAGAAGCATCATAGTCAGTCTCTCCTTTAACAGGTAAAGAGATTCATGTTTTTAGAACTTGATCCACCTTAGTAACACTGGTCTTCAACGGTTTCACTGCTTCATAGGATTATTTAAAAGAGCAATGCTTAAACATTAATTGAATTGGAATTTTCATGTCTTTAAACATTTTTGATTCTCTACTATTGACAATCACTTCTTAAGTTGACCCTGGTTTTTCTCAGAGACCTCAGCTAAGAAATTCAACTGTATTCGATAGGCATGTCAATCAGCTTCTTCCTGGGCAGAAACTCTTCTGTGCAGCCTCTAACACTTTTCTCTAGGAATTGCTCTAGGAGGTTGATTTCTGCTGAAATGCCAGTCACTCAGTCAAAGCCTCAAAATCAACTTTATTCATTTTATCTCCAGGTTTATTTTTTAAAAATATGTATTTTGTCATCTCTACTTTGGTGTCTATGATGTTTTTGTTTTTGGATATAGATAGATTCAAGAGGCTGACAAAAAAGTAGCAAACAATGGATCTTTGACAGAATCTGAGATTAGTGAAGAACAGGAACAATTTCAGAAAGATTTCATCTTGAATTTGAGTTTTGCTACTACTGGTTGTATAATATAGAAAGTACAAGTTAGTTGTAAAAAGAATAAAGGCAAATGCTCATCTCACAGGCTAGGTATGAAGATTTCAATATAAATATATATAAATACCTTTGCACAATGATTGGTATCTAACAGAAGCATGATAAATATCAATATTAATATTATTGTCAGTGGCATGAATAATTATCAAGACATTTTCTGGTATCCACAACATATTAGTATTGTGATTTGAATAAAAATCAAAGTAATTCTTTTGGACATGGATATTAAAATCTTTAGACTCTTATGAGATTTTTTTAGCCTTAGCTACTTTTTAACTATTTTCAGTTGAATAAATGCTTTGTTCTAAAAAGGAAAGGGCCATTTCTGCATAACTCAGTACTTTAATATGTTGAATTTGAATAAAACATACTAATGATAATAAAAATAATAAAAAGTAACTTTTATTGTTTGCCATTTCTTATCCCTATTCTAAAAGCTTAGAATTCATCAACTTATTTGATAAATAATCAATCTTCTTATCAGTTTTAAGTAGTATATACATTATTTACAATTTTAGAGATGCAAAATGTGAAACACAAGGAAGTAAGTAACTCGTCCAAAGTTACACAGCTAATATATGCTGTAGAGTTATATATAATCATGTTCAATATGAGAAATCAGTATTTACAAAATAGATAAATTAAGTGATCTGTAATCATTTTAACAATGACAACCCGACAAATAGATAATTTAAAAATGCATTAAGTTAAAATTCCCTTAAAACATGCTTTACCTTAGTTGCAAAATCATTTTGAAGAGGCACAGTATTTTCAGGAACGCACCTAGAATCTAAGTATTCGATGTTTAATTTACATTTTTCTGTGTGTTTGTTTATAAATCCCTCAAATTTTCTTAACTATAGTTTTTATTTATGTATTGGGTCAGAGGAGCCCATATTCCATTTACATATTTTCAAAGCAATATTAGTTATAATCTATGAAGAAGAACTAATGATTATATATAGATATTTTTATTTCCCTATGCTTTTCTCTTGGCACTTGATTCATTCTGTTAGTAATTAAATTAAGAATAGAATGTTGGCATTTTATTATATAAGTAATCACACGCGTGGAAGATCACTGAGATCATTTCCCTTATAAGTCATGTAGGAAAATATACTCAGAGCTCACAGTTAAGGGTCCTTTAATTGGGTTCTAATGCAATTTTATAATAGCAAATAGGACACAGTGAAGTCCAAGGATCAAAGTGGAATCTGGTTATATTTTGGTTGTTTTTCTCTATAATTTGGTTTTCTTTAGCCTGTGAGCAAGGTTAATGACATTCCTTGGGCAAAACTCCTGTGCCCCAGCACTGAGCACAGCCCAAGCCAGGCATGATAACCAGCAGCTGCCAAGGGGCCCAATTACCCAGCCCACGCCTAGCTCTTAGCACAGCTGCCAGGAAAGTTGAGACCACTGACGGTAGTCTGACCACCCCATGTGCCATTTGCCTTGGCAGGATAGGGCGGGAATACAGTTATGGCTGAAGACTCAGAAGGTGCTCTCCTAACACCCAGCAGAGATGCCAGAGGAATTCTGACCACATTCTCAGAAGTCTTGCTCTCACTGATACAGCACCAAAGAGTGTGAGGGAATGAAGGCTACTCAGACACCTTTGAAATCAACATCACTGACAGGCAAAAGGATAATAATGGCGGAAGGGTCTTCTGCTCTCTATGTGGTGACCTTTCCCTTTCCTTTCCTTTCTAGAGCTTATGAGTATATTCTGTGCCAGACTCAGGCTTACATAACTTTCTAAGGGTTTTTGAAATTATGAAAATTTTTTATTTAAAACTGGTTTTTAAGTGAATCACTGTTCACTTTTTCTTTTTTTTTTCTTTTTTTTAATCTGATTTTATTGGAAATATGTGTCATTTTCACTTTTTAATCTCATTCACATTTTATTAATGGTGAAATATATTAATCAATTCTCTACCATTAAAATTGATTTGTATTTAATGAAACTGTTTTTCATGATATTCCAATTTTCTTAGAACATTGAATATGGCTTTAACAATGTTTGCTTCCTTGGTATCTAGAAATATAATGTGTAGTTGCATAGTTGGTTTCCATGGAATTTTCTAAATAATATTTTAAGTTCATCTATGGGTATATATATATTATGGAAAACAAAAAAAGAAAATTGCAATTAATCCTGTATCCATACAATTTGTTTAAAAATTATGCACATATTTATTTTAAGTAATCTTTTCAGAAAAGTTACAAATGAATACAAAATCCTGTCATTAGCCCCAGTTTCTCTACACCAAATTATTGAAACAGACCACAACATGAATGAACTTAGAAAACATGATCAGTTATAAGAGCCAGATAGTATACTTGAGGATAAAAGGTCACAAATTGTTTTATCCCATTTGTACTAAATGTCCAGAATAGACAAATCCATGGAGAAAGAGAGTAGATTAGTGTTTTCCAGGGCTGGGACGATGGGGAAGTAGGCAGTGACTGCTAATGGTCATGGAGCTTCTTTATGGGGCAGTGTAAATTTTATAAAATTAGTTAGTGATTGTGGTTTCACAACTCTCTAAATGTACTAAAATGCACTGGTTACACACTTTCAAATGTTAAATTGAATGGCTTGTAAATAAAGTCACCACCATCTGCCGTGTCTTGCACATAATTTCAGACTGGTTTGATGAACAGAGCAATATCACTTTTTTAAAAAATTTATTTATTTTTTAAATGTAGGTAAAAATCAAAATTTTCACAATACATACCAATATTTGTAAAATGATATATAAATATATATGCATATATGTGCATTTGCTTACAAAAATGTTATATATATATATATATATATATATATATATATATATTAAGAGGTGCTTAGATTACCTAAAAAATTACACAGAAACTACCGAGATTTCCATGTTCCCCACCTCCCACACCTCCCACTACATCCCACACAAACATCTCCCACAAGTGTGGCCCATCACCCTCAATGGATTTACACATCCTGGGGCCTTGCCATCAACCATAGACCACAGTTCACATCGTAGACCAAACTCTCTCCCATACAGTTCTAAATGGTGTGTGCTGATTTAAAATGGCCTACATCCGTTGCCACAACGACGCTCAGGACAACATCCAAATCTCTAAAAAGCCCCTGTATTTCAACTGCACATCCCCTGCCTGCCCCGAAAGTGTCCAGTGGCCAATGGCTCCACCTCACTGTTATAATTTCTTCCATTGCTAGAATCACCATATGTGTATAACAGAATACCATCAAGTCCACTCTAGTCCATAGTTCTTTCCTCAACCTGAGGGGACAGGGATGGTGATGTCCACTCCACCTCCAAGTGAGAGAGGGCTTATATCACATGGATATGGTGGGTGGGATGATCCTGCCTGCAGATGCAGGCCCTCTCCATTCCCTGGGATGGTGTTGCCCATTGTTGTCTCCTCACCAGGTGACTTGGATGAGTCCATTGAGCTGTAGGGTAGGAGTTGCAGCTCCACCGAGATTCCACGCACACCTGGCATATAGGTAGGCCAGAGGCTCCAGGTTCTGGAAGTATACCTAAAAACTCCAGCATCACATATAGGTTTGAATATAAGGGACTGATGAACCATGTGCAGGGAGGACTTATTTGAGTACAATTCTGTCACTCTCAGGAACACAGATTCCAAAATAGAGCCCACTGATAAGGCATCAGTCTCTGGGGCTATCCCCCCTTATATAGGACCTGGGGGTCTCCAGAGTTCTCGGGAGCCCCTCTGTGTGGGGTGATATGCATTTTGATGTTCTATGAGCTCCACCGATGTGTGCATAAGTGTTACCTCTGGGATGACCTCCCGATTCTCTTTGAAGTCTCTTAGCCACTTGAACTCATTTGTCTTTACCTTTTCCCCCTTTTATTCAAGGACTTTTTTCCAGTAGTGTTGCCAGTTGGCACTTGGTATTAATCCCTCATTGCCAGGGAGGCTCATCCCTGGGAGTCATGTTCCACGTTGGCGGGAAGGTAATGCATTCATATGCTGAGTTTGGCTTAGAGAGAGGCCACATTTGAGCAACAAGGAGGTTCTCAGGTGGCAACCCCTTAGGCACCCCATAACAGCAAGCTAAGTTTTAGTTATAAGAGCAAAGACTCATAAGGGTAGTCATCAATAAAAAGAACTCATCAGCGGGACATCCTCTTTTGACAGACACTGTCCCTGCATTCAGAAGACTGTTGCTGCTCCCTTGGAGAATGTAGCAGAGCTCTCCAGGCTAGGAATTCAGATTCCCTCATTTATTGTGTGATTGTCCACCCACCGTGACCATACCCCTTCCTTTGATCTTTTGAACAGTTTTGTATATCTTTCATGTATATTCGGATGAACTTACTCCCATGAATCCTCCCTCACATACCGCCCCCCACAGATAATCCTCTACGGTACCCATTGTAACCCTTCTGTGAACTAAATCTTCCATGAACATGTACTCCATAAAATAATCAAATTCACTTAATAAGAAAAAGAAACAACAATGATAAGCTTACATGCAAGAGACAAACATAAGGAAACTCAGGAAAACAAACAAACAAACAAACAATCAAGCAAAAAACAAAACAAAACAAAATATAATTAGCAGATTCGGACATTCAAAAAAATGGGGAAAAAAGCAAAAGAAATTCCCTTAAAATATATATATATATATATTTTGTTTTTCTTTTTTTTTTTTTTTTCTTTTTTTCCTTTCATCACTGTGTTATTGGATATCCGGTGTGCTGTGACACCTTCCCCCTCTCATTCCCCATTGTCTCTCAAATTTTCATTTAATTTTCAAAGAAGTTTTAGGTCACAGCAAAGTCACACTCAGAGTACCAGAGACTCCCAGATACCAACCTCCTCCCTTCCCCTCCCCATATTAACCCCCCCATTTTTTTGGATGTTAGCATTGTTATAACTGTTATACAGATAGCAAAATACAGCAAATAAACATTGTCAATGATTTACAGTATAGTTTACAATTTAGACAATACAGTTTAATAAGTTTTGATGATAATTAACATGTCCTGTGTCTCTTATGTAAGGTAATGAAAAACCTTTCCCATGACCACTAAATATCCCATTAGATCTTAACTGTTCATTCCGACCCACCCCCCTGGGGCATATGATACTCCCATGTCTTGACTCATGTAATGTCAAGATTCATAGTTACATGCCCTGGGTATTTGAACCTGCCCTTTCTAATCTACCCACCTGTCAATGCTGTACCACCAAACCCAGTAATATCACTACCCATCTGTCCTATCCTTCAATATGCAACTATACTCTATCCCTTTACCATAGATTATGTCCATATGGATGATGGCTCAGAGCCTGCTCTTCTCTTTCTCTCCCTTGTTAAACTATCTTTCAGACTATGGTTCTCAGAGACTGCTTACTTTCCTCAGTTCAAATCAATGAGGTCATATACTGTTTATACTTCAGTGCCTGGTTTGCTTCACTCAACATAAGGTCTTCAAGATTCATCCACGTTATTCCATGTGTTACCACTTTATTCCTTCTTACAGCTGAGTAATATTCCATTGTATGTATGTACCACATTTTGCTTATCCATTCATCTGTTGATGGGTACCGGGGCTGATTCCAACTTTTGGCAATGGTGAACAATGCCGCTATGAACATTGGGGTGCATATATTTGTTTCTGTCTTTGCTTTCAGTTCTTCTGGGTATATACGCAGCAGTGGAATTGCTGGATCATACGGAAGATCGATTGTTAGTTTTCTGAGGAACCGCCAAACTGTCCTCAAAAGTGGCTGGACCATACCACAGACCCACCAGCAGTGGATGAGGGTTCCTATTCCTCCACATCCTCTCCAACATTTACTGTCTGCTGTTTTTATAATAGCTGCCATTCTGATGGGTGTAAAATGGTATCTCATTGTAGTTTTGATTTGCATTTCCCTGATAGCAAGCGATGTTGAGCATTTTTTCATGTGCTTTTTAGCCATTTGAATTTTTTCCTTGGAGAAGTGTCTTTTCCGGTCACTTGCCCATTTTTTAAATGGGTTGTTTGTCTTTTTATTTTCGAGGTGTAGGATTTCTTTATATATGCAGGATAATAGGCTCCTACCAGATATATGGCTGCCAAATATTTTCTCCCATTGAGTAGGCTGCCTTTTTATTTTCTTAATAACATACTTTGAGGTGCAGAAGTTTTTAATTTTGATGAGATCCCATTTATCTATATTTTCTCTTGCTGCTTGTGCTGTGGCTATGAAGTTCATGAAACCATTTCCTATTACAAGGTCCTATAGATGCTTCCCTACATTATCTTCCAATGTCTTTATGGTTTTGACTCTTATATTTAGATCTTTGATCCATCTTCAGTTGATTTTTGTATAAGGTGTGAGATGGTATTCTTCTCTCATTCTTTTGGATATGGATATCCAGTTTTCCAAGCACCACTTGTTAAAGAGGCTATTCTCTCCCAACTGAGTGGGCTTCGTGGTCTTGTCAAATATCAGATAACTGTATATGCAAGGATCTATATCAGAACTCTCAATTCAGTTCCATTGGTCAGTAGGTCTATCCTTGTGCCAATACCACACAGTTTTGATTACTGTAGCTTTGTAGAATGTTTTAAAGTCAGGTAGTGTGATACCTCCAACTTCATTTTTCTTTTTCAATATGTCTTTGGCAATTCGGGGCCTCTTGCCACTCCAAAAATATTTTGTGGTTAGTTTTTCCAGTTCCATAAAAAATACAGAGTTGACTTTTATGGGGATTGTATTAAATCTATAGATTAGTTTGGGTAGGATAGACGCCTTGATGATGTTTATTCTTCCTATCCATGAACAGGGAATATTTTTCCATTTATTTAAGTCTTCTTTGATTTCCTTTAACAGTGTTGTGTAGTTTTCTGTATATAAATCCTTTACATCTTTAGTTAAATTTATTCCTATGTATTTGATTCTTTTAGTTAATATTGTAAATGGTATTTTTTTCCTGATTTCCTCCTCAGTTTGCTCGTTATTGGTGTATAGAAATGCTACTGATTTTTGAGCATTGATCTCATAGCCTGCAACATTACTGAACTCCTTTATACGTTCTGGAAGCCTTGTTGTAGATTTCTCAGGGCTTTCTATGTGTAGGATCATGTCATCTGCAAATAATGAAATTTTTACTTCTTCTTTTCCAATCTGGATGCCTTTTATGTCCTTTTCTTGTCTCAATGCTCATGCAAGTACTTCTAAGACAATGTTAAATAGGAGTGGTAATAGTGGGTATCCTTGTCTAGTTCCTGATCTGAGAGGGAAGACTTTTAGGATTTCACTGTTGAAAATGATGTTAGCTTTGGTTTTTAATATATACCCTTTATCATATTCAGAAAGTTTCTGTCTATTCCTATCTTTTGTATTGTTTTTATGAGGAAAGCGTGCTGTATTTCATCGAATGCTTTTTCTGCATCTATAGAGATGATCATATGATTTTTTTCTTTCAATCTGTTTATGCTGTGTATTACATTGATTGATTTTCTTATATTGAACCATCTTTTTATACCTGGGAAGAAATCCACTTGGTCATGGTGTATAATTCTTTTGATATGTTGTTGAATGTGATTAGCAAGTATTTTGTTGAGGATTTTAGCATCTAGGTTCATTAGAGAAATTGGTCTGTAATTTTCCTTTCTTGTGGTATCTTTATTTGGTTTTGGTATTAGGGTAATGTTGGCATCATAGAACGAGTTAGGCAATATTCCTTCATCTTCTATATTTTGGCAGAGCTTAAGTAGAATTGGTGTTAGCTCTTTCCAGAATGTTTGGTAGAATTTAGCTGTGAAACCATCTGGTACTGGGCTCTTCTTAGTTGGGAGGTTTTTGATGACTGAGACTATCTCTTTACTTGTAATTGGACTGTTGAGTTCATCTATGTCTTCTTTCATCAATGTAGGCTGTTTGTGGGTTTCTAGAAACTTGTCCATTTCCTCTAAATTATCATTCTTTTTGGCACATAATTTTTCAAAGTATCCTCTTATGATGCTCTTTATTTCTGTGGGGTCAGTAGTGATATCCCCTTGCTCATTTCTTATTTTATGTATTTGCGTCTCTTCTCTCTTTTTTTCGTTAGTCTGGCTAAGGGTTTGTCAATTTTACTGATATTCTCGAAGAACCAGCTTTTGGTTTTGTTTATTGTTTCCAGTGCTTTCTTATTCTCTATTTCATTTAGCTCTGCTCTAATCTTTGTTATTTCCTTCTTTGTACTTCCTTTAGGTTTAGTTTGTTGTTGTTTTTCCAATTCCTCCAGGTGTGCATTTAGGTCTTCAATTTTAGCTCTTCTTTTTTAATATATGAATTTATGGCTATGAACTTCCCTCTCAAGACTGCTTTCACTGCATCCCATAGGTTTTGATATGTTTTGTTATTTTCATTATTCTCAAGGTAGTTACTGATTTCTTTTGAGATTTCCTCTTTGTACCACTGTTTGTCTAAGAGTGTGCTGTTTAACTTCCTTATCCTTGTGCCTAACCTGCTTCTCTGTCCCTTAGTGATTTCCAATTTCATTCTGTTGTGGTCAGAGAAATTACTTCGTATAATCTCAGTCTTTCTGAATTCATTGAGAGTTGTTCTGTGGCCTAGCATGTGGTCTCTTTTTGACAAGAAAGTAAATCCTGCTGTATTTGGGTGTAGTGTGCTGTATAAGTCTATTAACTCCAGGTCTTCTAATGTATTGTTGAGTGCCTTAGTTTCTTTATTGATTATCTGTCCAGATGTTCTGTGTAATGATGATAGTGGTGTGTTGAAGTCCCCTGCTATAATTGTAGAGGCATTTATTTCTCCTTAGTTTTTCCAGAGTTTGCTGCACGTATTTTGAATCACACCGATTAGGTGCGTAAATATTGATGATTGTTCTCTCTTCTTGAGAGATTACTCCTTTTACTAATATGTAGTGTCCATCTTTGTCTCTTACAATAGCTTTGCATTTAAAGTCTATTTTGTCTGATATTTGAATAGCTACTTGTTATTTTGTCTGTTATTAGAATAGCAATTGTTAGCTTGTAAAATGGTTTTCCAGCCATTCACTTTCAGCCTCCTTGAATGCCTGGATCAAAGGTAGGTATCTTGTAGACAGCATATAGATGGATCATATTTTCTTATCCATTCTGCCAATCTGTGTCTTTTGATTGGTGAATTTACTCCATTAATATTCAGTGTTATTACTTGTAATGAATTTCTTACTTCAGCCATTTTTTCTTTGGTTAATGTATGTCATATGTTGTTTTGTTTCTCTTTTTGTTTTTTCAGTTGATTTTAAACTCTCCTCCAACACTCTCTCCCTTGTTTTTTCCTTTCAACTTGTGGAGATTCTGTTAGTATTTCTTGAAGCGCTGGTTTCTTATTGACATACTCTCTTAATTTCTGTTTATCTGTGAATATTTTGAACTCTCCCTCATTTTTGAATGACAGTTTTGCTGGATAGATAATTCGTGGCTGTAAGTTTTTTTTTTTTTTTTTTTTTTTTTTAGCATTTTGACCATGTCATACCACTGACTTCTTGCTTCCATGGTTTCAGCTGAGAATTCAGCACTTAATCTTATTGTGCTTCCCTTGTATGTGATGGTTCTTTTTTCTCTTGCTGCCTTGAGTATTTTCTCTTTGTCTTGAGCATTGGACATTTTGACAAGTATATGTCTTGGAGTTGGCCTGTTAGGATTTATACTATTTGGGGGCGCTGTGCTTCCTGGATCTGCACATTCATCTCTCTCAATAATGTTGCAAAATTTTCATCCATTATTTCCTTCAACACTTCTTCTCTTCCCTTTCCCTTCTATACTCCTTCTGGAGTGCCCATAATGTGTATGTTTGTGCATTTTGTGTTATCCATTAATTCCCTGAGTCCATGCTGTATTTTTTCTATCTTTTGTCTATCGGTTCTACTATCTCTTTGATTTTAGCTGTATTGTCTTCCATATCACTAATTCTTTCCTCTGCCTGTTCAAATCTGCTGTTATGCAAATCCTGCATCTTTTTCATTTCTTGGATTGTGCCATGGTTCACCATCATATTTATTACCTTTTTAGGCATGTTTCCAATTTCTTCAGTATGTTCTCCCAGTGTCTTCTTTATATCCTTAATCTCTTCCTTCACATCTTTAAGTTGTTCCATGATAATTGTTTGGATAGCTTTGATTAGTTGTTCGATGGTCTTCATCGCTTCCTGATTTTTATTTTGTTCATCAGACTGGTCCATGTTTTCCTGTTTCTCAGTCATTTGTATTTTTTGTTGCCCTCTGGTCATCAAATTATCTTGATGGTTTTGTTCAGTTGATTAGCTTTTCTCTATGCTCTAGAGTTTTATTTAGCTGGTGGTTCTGCGTGTCAGTTAAGTTTTCTTTTTGTCACTTTTTCTTCTTATTTTATTTCCTTGCTTCTTTCTATGTTCCCTTAGGCAAAAGATTAGGGCCAGAGGAATCAAAAGATATAAGGAAGGCAGAAGGATAATAGTAATATTGATAAAAGTTAGAAGAGAGGCCAAATGAGACTTAATTAGATGAATATTTAACTTGTGTCGGCAGTGTAGAGTAATAGGAAAAAAAGTGGAGTTCCTACAATTGACTGGGTAAACAAATGGAGGAATATATATACAGTGATTTAGAAGGCTAGAATTATGAGGATGGAGAGAAATAGTAAAGAAAGGGCTGAAAGGAAAAAGTTAATACTAATTTAAAAAAAAAGAAGAAAACAAAATAAATGAAATAGAAATTGACACCCTTAAGTTGTGGGCCTATGAAAAAATGTTGTATCTAAGAGCCACAACAGAAAGCAGAAGGCAGAAAGATGAAGGAAGGATAAGCAATAGTTTGGAATACAAAATCAATTTAGACAGCAAGTGGGAAATTACTGAAGAAGAAGCACAGCAAAGAATCAACAAGCTAGCAGCACCTAATTTTAAAAAATGAAAGAAAAAAGAAAGAGGGGAGGAAAGAAGAAAGAAAGCAAGATATCAGAAATAAACAGAGAAAAATCAAAGATCCACACAGGTAAGCAGTCAAACAGAGCTAAGGAAGGTCAGTGATTCCCCTAGGGTCCACGTGGATCCTCTCTGCTGGCTTGTGTTTATCAATCAATTTCCCCACAGGGTTCTATATGCAGGTCCTGAAACAGCTTTTTGCTATTAAACTAAAGTAAAAAGAATTTATTTTTCATTTATTGAAGTGACCTTCTCCCTTTTTTTTTTATTTTTTTGGTGAAATACAGGACCCAAAATAATTCCTCCTCTAGACCAACCCCCTTACAGATGGGACCTTAGCTGGGCTCGTGGAAATTAATCAAGCACGTCCCACTGCCTGGACTCCCCAGGGTAGCTGTAGCTCTGATGTTAGTCAGTGCAGAGTGTTAAAGACTCCGCCCCTTCTGGAGCCAAGCACCAGTGTCCCCAGGTTGCTATGTAAATCAGTTTGACTGCAGATTTACCTCTCCTCTCAGCCTGATGCTGCTTCAAGTCAGCTTATCTACTCCCCAAAGCTATGGGGAGGTCCAGGCAGCCAGATCAATGGCAAAAAATAAAGATAAAAAATTCCCTTCCCTGTCCTTCAACAGAACCCTCCCTCTTTTGGGGAGTGTCCCCTCTTCCTGGCTTCGCGGTGGCCTGAGGCTTATCCCCGGGCAGCTAGGCAAATCAACTCCCTCCCCTGAACAGAATCACCCCTCCTGTCCACTGGGTACCAATTCCCTCCAGCTGTTCTGTTGACCCAAGGTCCAAGGGGCTCCAGGCAGTCAGATCCCCAGAAAATAAAACTTTCTCACCTAGCCTGTGGCTCCAACTGGCCATTTTATTTATTTATTTTCCCTAACCGCGGGGCTCAGTCGTCCATGCCAACCACTACAGGAAGGCTTAAAACTCACAAATCTCTACTGTTCTGTCCATGCCGTTGATCCATGCAGATAGATGTCCCAAGCTTCTCATTCCACGTGTACACAGCACAGACCCCCAGGCAGGACCCCATCCACAATCCGCCTTGTTCTGGGAGCTTGCAGTATGTGCCCTCCTACACTAACACCATCTTGACCCCGTCTCCCCACTGTTCACTTTTTAAAAACCTCTCATTATTGTCCAACTCTCCTTGGAAGCATAGGATATTCATTAAAAATTGAGCTTCACAGTTGGATAAAACTGAATTCAATCTTGGTTCCTCCTTTATTTGCCATGTATATATATACACATGAGATTATGTAAATATATTTTAGTAAATTACCTGAACTGCTTTTAAATCTTTTCTTTATAAAATACAGAATTATACCCACCTTAATTGGGGTTGTAAAAATTAACGAAGAAAGTGCACTTAAAGTTCTTTTCACAGCACCATAGAAGAATTCAATAGCGCTATTTTATTTGGCAAAGTTTGGAACCAAAAAAGTCATAATTTATTAACCTAATTTTTACTCAATGTATCAAGAATGACCTTTTTTTCCTGTGAAAAAAAGATGCACATTTTAAATAATATTGAGTAGCAAGTGTGGAAAAATGTAAAACAAGAAGTTTAAAATATGTTCATCAACCCACAGAAGTAAATTTAAAAGCATTAAATTGTTTGAAATGGTCAAAAGAAAATACTCCCTTGGTTTTCGGTTTTCAGTTTGTTGGTTTTAAAATAAGCATACTGTGCTGGAAACCATTTCTAAAAGGGCAATCACCCAATTATCTCAGATAAAATCAAATGAACCATTAATCCAATAATATTGTAATTCATGAAATAAAATAGCAATGTTATGAAGTGCTGGCTATGTGCCAGGAACTGTGAAATTCCTGTTATATGCATCATCTCATTTGATCCTCAGAATTAGTCTAAGAGAAAGGGACTATTACTCCATTCAGTAGATGAGAAAACCCAGGCACAGATATGTGAAGTTACTTATGCTAACAGTTATTAACTGGAAAAGGTAAAATTGTTAGCCAAATTGTTTTAATGAAGAGTGCAAGTTCCTAGTAATACACTTACATACATATAACAGGCAATAAATTATAATGTTGTTAGTGGCCCTAGTCATCTAAACTGATACAGAATCAGAGTCACTAAATGCTCAATGTCAAATTCACTTTGCTCCTATTACCTTCTCCAGACATTATGTAGAATGTTCAAATACAAAATGTCTGCTATTAAAATGTGACATGTTTTCCATATTATTAGATGGTTATCTATTTCAATACAATCCAAAATTTCTCAATATCACATAGATTTCAGATAAAGCCACTATTTCCCAATATGTTTTTGTGTGTGGGGGGGTGCTGATGGCCACAAAGGATTAAGATTCTCTTTCTCTCTTTCTCTTTCTCTCTTTTTCTCTCCTTTTCAATTCAACAACTCATGTAAAATTTACAAAATGCTTTTCATGTGGAAATCTTTGAGAATGAAATGGTGGTTTATTCTCCATGAGACTAAGGAGCTACATTTCAGAAAATTGTGTTTGAGAACTTGAAGTAAGGGGTTTGGCTCTGTCATTTACAAGCATTATGACATTAGAAGAGGCTCAACTCAGAGTGTTCTAATCCTTCTCCAGTGATTCTTTAGTTATTTGATAGCTAAATATAACTTTTCTGTAATGCTTTTCAGTGCACTTTTTACCTCCTGATTTCTCATGCTATAGATCAATGGGTTTAGCACGGGAATTACCATCACATAAAATACTGAAGCAAATTTATCTGTGTTTAGAGAATGGCTTGACTTGGGCGTAGGTACAAAAATGATTGTCCCATAAAATATTGTGATAGAAGTCAGGTGGGAAGCACAGGTAGAAAAGGCTTTCTGTTTTCCTTCAGCAGAGTGGATCTTCAGGATGGCAAATAGAATGAAAACATAAGAAATTAGCACAATCAAAAGAGTGCAAAGTGTATTGAACCCAGCAATGATCAACAGCATCAGTTCTTTTATGTGTGTGTGTCAGAGCAGGCCAGTGCAATCAAGGGGACATCATCACAGTAGAAGTGGTTGACCACATTGGAGTCACAAAAAGACAAGCAGAAGGTTGCCAACATCTGAACAAGATCCACAGTGAATCCATAGAAGTATGTGCTGGCAATCATTTGAATACAGAGTTTCCAAGGCACGAGAATGACATAGAGTAAAGGGTTTCAAATGGCAACATACCTATCATATGCCATAACTGAAAGCAAGAACATTTCACAAACTCCAAATATGATAAAGCAGCACACCTGAGTGGCACAGGCATAAAACGTTATACTTTTAACTTCACGCAGAAAGTTCACCAAGGTGTTTGGAGTGACAGATGAAGTAAAAGAAAAATCAACAAAAGCCAGATGGCTGAGGAAAAAATACATGGGTGTGTGGAGCTGAGGACTGATTCGGATTAGCACTATCAAACCTACATTACCCAAAACACTAACTAAATAGATCACTCGGAAGACACCAAAAAGAATTGCTTGAAGCTCTGGATTTTCTGTGATCCCCAAGAGGATAAACTCAGACACTGATGAATGATTGTTTTTGGCCATGGAATTCATATACAATTCTTCCACAACAAACACTTCTAGAACATATGTTTTGAGTATTCATGACTCTGTAGGCAATTGTCAAGCAGAAGTTAGGAGATGGTTCAGACCCACAATAATCTTATGCTGAACACACTCAAAGAAGAATTCTGATGGGTTCTCTCTGTTATTTTCATGTTAATTTCTTTTTTCAGAATGTAGAGATTTGTTCTAGGCAGAAATTAGAAAACATGAAATTCAATGGGAATTTTATAAGAGAAAGATGATATTTTATTTAAAATTTTATACAATTGAAAAATCTGTCATGTATATTTTAATGAGGAGAATTAATGATTGAGAATTATCTGACAATAAATGTCAAAAGATTTTTTAGCATTACTGATATTCAGAACACATTAGATAAAATTCTGCTAATTTATTTGAAATGTTTTCATTCAAAGAAATAATAAATCAAAAAATTGATCCCAGAAGGTGATTTTTTTGTTGTTGTTTATGAAAGAAAACAAACAACATTTTGAATACTGATGCTTTCCAGAACATAAATTGGGGCAAATTAAATTTTGATTTTGTTCTCTTTTGTGTATGTATTCTTAGTTTTTCTTTAATTATTACATAGTCTTTGTGAATTAAAGGAGGAGAAAAATCTCAGCAATATGAATAGCCTATTTTTTTTTTAAATATACGTAACAGAATTTTAAATATTAAGTGATTTCAAAAACACACTTATCATGTAACTTTTATCTGTCTAGATCTTGTTGTCATATTACCAAACTCTCCAACATCTTCAATCTTTTAATTCTCCATTCTTAAACTGACACCTGGCCCTCTTGAAATATGTTTCTCTCCAGGCCACATCTCCACAGACAGGTTAATTTGAAACTCTCCATATATTTCAAAATTGGGAGACAAAGTTAGAAATCTGTTTTAGTTGCCAAAGATCTGCCAATGCAAAGTACCAGAAATGGGTTGGCTTTTATAAAGCTTTTATATTGGGTAAAAGCTTACAGTTCCAAGACTGTGAAAAGTCCATAATGAGGCACCATAAAAGGTGCTTTCTTACCAAAGTCAGCTACTCCTTATTTTTTTGTCCAGGCATGTGGCAAAGCAAGATGGCCATGATCTCAGCCGTCCCCTCCGTACTCACCATCTCCTCTTGAGCTGCTCAGTGGGCCCATCCACTTGGGGATTTGTGCTAAAGCAATACTCTAGTCCTCTTTCACATGGCAGGGTAAAATATGGCAGCTTCCTTTCCCTGTGTCTGTCTCTCTATGTGTCTCTGGCTTTATATCAGACCCAGCAAGGGGGCGGAGACTTAACTTGCATCACACCTCACTGATGTAATCCTGTCAAAATGGTCTCTTGCCCACAGGAATGGATTAGTTCTCTTTTTGAGATTCATATAAGAATTTCAAATTGCCATAAGATAATTAAGGCATTGCTTCAAATTCATTATTATTGCACTCTCATTTGGGTAAACTCTTCTGATGTTTTGAGGTTTATATCCATTTCCATTGTTGCCATTTATAGCTCTGCAGGTCATTCATTTCAATTCACTGAAGACTTTGCCACTGAGATAATTCTATATCTCTTCCACAATCTTGTTTTCAGTGCCCATGAAGGTCATACATTTAACAATATAGATTTTCAGATTCATTATATCTTATTATCTGTTACTCCACTACCAATCCACTTGAGGTTCCCACATCCATGACTCCATCTTGGACCTTGTTTCATCTAGAAATTGATCAAATTCTAAATATCCAAAATTAAAATGTTATTTTATGACAATAGCCTTTGTCCCTTCCTTTCATAACTTGGTTGTGACACCACAACTTTTTTTGTTTAGACTTATTTCTCTCTGCTTGCTGCTCATTATTTGCACTCTCTGTCTGTTCTCTGTGTCTGTTAGTTGTGTTCTTGCTGTGTCTGCTCTTTTTTTTAGGAAGCACTGGGAACTTTACCCGGGAACCTCCCATGTGGGAGATTGCTATCATTGGAGATTGCCCAGTTGCTTTAGCCACTTCCATACCCTACTTGTTGCATCTGCTCATTTCACTGTGCCATCTTTGCTCATCTTCTTTTGGAGGCACCAAGAACCAAACCCAGGACCTCCCATGTGGTAAGCAGTTGTCCAACCACTTCAGCTACATCTGCTTCCCCAGAACTTTTAATTTATTCATTCATATCTTATTTCTTAAGCCTCACTAATTATTCCTTATCAATTATATCATTTTCTTTAATCAATTCTTCCCCTAAACAGCTTAGACTCCATGATGTGTTATTACAATTACCCTTGCCAACATCCTAAACTTTCTTACCATATTTCCTTCCAGACACATCAAAATTTGGTATTTGACTAATTTTCTCTTACCAATCCTACCTGAACTACCAAGAACACCATCCATGCAAAAGTGAGCAATTACAAAATTAACATATTCAAAATCAAGTAGTCATTTACATTTGCTTTTTCCTAAATCAATTTTCTGTCTCCCAGTCTGTGTTACTATTTCAGACCCTTTGGCTTCTTCCATCCTTTCCCATACCAATCCCCTCACTTGGCATTTCAGTAAATGTCAATAATTCTAATATCAGAAGAGAATTTAAAGTAACAAAATGGAAAAATTTTAAACCTCTTGTCACCAGTTGCAAAAATTTCCCTGCTTTTACATTTATCCTTTCCCACATAATAATTAAACATATATTTTCGTTCCTATACTCTTTGCCTCATATAAAATATTCTTCTTCTATAATCCATCTTTCCCATGAATCTAAAATCAAGATATATGCAAAAAGTTTACCAGTGACCTTTGATTTCTTTTCCTCTACTTTTACCTCTTTTACCCTTTACTTTCTCTTCAACCCTGTAAGAGCAAACATCATGAAAAAGTGACTAACACTCACTTCTTCCCTCATATTCATATCAATGTGTTGTATTCTGATGAATTTTCTCAACATTGCAAAGCAATAACTCTTATCATGTTCACCAACACCTTTCTTATCCCCAAACTCAATGAAGTCTTCTTAGTTGACTTCTACTGTAGCATAGAACACCATTCAAATCAACTTTCTTCTAGGAAACCATTATTTTTTGGTTTCAAAGTCACCAGAATCTCTGTTTTCCCTTATATCTTTGCACTTGTATTCTTCCTTGGTGACTCTGCTGCCTTTCTGTTTTAAACAATGCTATTAATTTAGAATTTTACCATGAACCAACTTATATCCCTTTGGACACTCTTGTTGAGAGCTCTCATCTAATGCTATGAGAACAGTTGTCATGTATATGCTAGTAATACATAAGTCAGATTCACTAGGCCAGGTTTATCCTATAAGCTCTGGATACGTGTACCCAGCAACTTCCCAGACTACAATGAGCTATTTCAGAGGAAGCAAAATTGATCATGTTTAAAAGAGAATTCATCAATTCAAGATCCACTCTACTCCATACATATGACTTGGCACATATATTTTCTAGATCGATGATGAAACTTGTCATCTTTTAGCCTGTCATTCATGTAAGAAACCAAGAAAATTTATTTCATATATCCTTCTAACTTCCACTAATGATGAATTAATTCCTGAAGAAGACCACTAATAATTTAATCTCTTTTCTCAAATATGTCTAATTCTACCATCCTCTATATTCTTTTATTTAGCTAGTTCTTTACCACAATTTTTAAGGATTACTGTTCTCTAAATTTTATTTTAGCATCCAGCCTTGCCATAACTTCATGTGTATGCCAGCCTGAGTATAATTTCTAACAAAAAAATCTTACCTTGTTGGTCCTGTGTTGACTTTAATATAAACTCCAAACTCCTTAAGGTGACTAATTCAACCCTTTCTAAACAAGCTCCTGATTTTCCAGACAACTGTCATCTCTTGTGACTCCCTCATGCGATATCCATGCTCCATCCATGTTTCATATACTCAGTTTCTAATTTATGACAATGGATTTTATACATAGTTTGGTCAGAATGTACCTCCTTTATCTTGCCCTCTTTACTTGGCTAATTTTTTTCTACTTATCTTTCAGTTCTCCAGTGAAATTTCCCTTCCTTCTAGATGCAGGGATCAAAAAGGCCTCTGATAAAATATTATACACAACAATTCATCCATCTCTTTACTAGGGTGTATTTTACTTTAAATTTCAAAATCATGATAAAGAAAGATGGCTCCATATTTTCCTTAGTACCTAGCAAGATGTGTCATTTAGTAGACTCTCCTAAAGTACTGATAGAATAATTGAATGAATGAATCTGAGATTTGTGTCAATCCAAACCCTTTCCTACTACTTTCATTACCTTGAATATTTTCCACCATATGTTGCCTTTGTGTAATCCACAACAAAACTAAATAAAGCCTGATAACTCTTGAGGCAAACTCTGTGAGTGACAACGGTACTTAACATTACATTTAAGTATTATTAGTGTCTTTTGTGTTATTTATTTTTCCTTCAAGAGCCTTTATCTTGCATTACATAATTTTAATCAATTTTTGAAACAAATCAATGATGTCTTAGAAGCATGAGAGGATCTTTTGGGATCCAATTTGCCTAAACAACCACTTCAAATGGCAGAACATTACACAAATTCCAAGTATAATAACAAATTACTCATTAATGGTAGAGGTCATTTTAACATCTGAGAAAACAACTTACAAAATGTTTAATTATATTTGATTCCCATTTTGTGCTTTAATATGGACTTTATTGAATTTATAAATGTTAGTAAGAGGTCATGGAATGGACTAGAGCAAGGTGAATTAATTTGTTGTAGGGCTTTGGAAGATTATCAAGTAATTAATTGGATTACACCAAAATCTCAACTCTAGATATGAAACTGAATAATCTGTGGAATACTAAGCAATTGATAATTTAGTCATGAATTCCTTATTGGCCTTGAAATGCATATAATTCAATCTAAGATAAAGATAATTATTTTGCTTGAAAGTTCTGTTCAGAAATGGAAACTAGTTAAAATTAGCTTTATTTTATTTCATGCAATCTGTTGTGATTTGTTTAAAGGCATTCTAATTATAGAGGAATTGACACTCTTTCTTTTACAAGCCATTAATTAACCGTGTTTATTTTCTTTCCATACACACACATATGATAAATATAAACATGTACAGATAGAAGAATCAGAGTGAATCACTTCTTTTCACCAACAAGCAAACAGAAGTTTAATTCTACTGAATGTGGATATTGTACTCAAGAAACACTGTTATTCTGAATTTAAATAATACCAATCTGCTTCACAGAATTAAAAAAAAATGAAAACAAAAACAACAAAAATCTTAAATGTCAATTTTATATTCAAAAAATTCTTTTTGAATTTTTAGTTCTGACTAATCCATGATGATTAGACTAGTTGTGGTTTTACTTAAAGATCGGAGAAAAAGTCAAGAAAGCTTAAAAGACCTCTATCAGTACAGAATAATGGACTTTAGACAGTGCATTTGTTGATTTTATTGGGAAGATATTTTAAACTTCTTTCTTTCTTTCTATCAAAACCCAAAAACCTATTTTCATGATTTCCTTTTAGGGCTAATTTAATGATTTCCTTTTCCTTTCTACAATTCATTCTTTGATCACCATTGTTACACCTATCTACTGATGTATATCAAAACACCACAGAACAAAGTGGCCTGAAACAGCAATAATTTATTATTTTTCAAGATTCTGTGGGATAACTAGACAGTTCTCCTCCACATGGTAGCAGCTGGGACAGTAAGATGGTTATAAGGTGCAAGATAATCACAAACCGTGGCTGACATTTCATGAGACTGTCAGCTGGAAAGCCTTGATCCCTCTCCTACTGTCATGGTAACTTACAACATATTGCTTCAGAAGAAGAAATACATTAACAGAAATCGAAATTTGACATAACTATGGTCTTAGCATGTACCTAATCACCAACAATCAGTTGGTCTGATGGAAAATTGAAGTGGACTATTGATGGCTCATCTAAGTCACCAGCTCAGAAGAACTTTCTGCATTGGAACACTAGCCTTTAGGATAAACTGTAGGTTCTGTACCAATAGCAATATAGGTCAAAATATATCCAATAACAAAATCATGTCTCTGGAATCTAAGAAATAGTAGTAGGATTAGCTCTTCTCAACATTTTTTTTAAGGACATACCAGGGTTTGAACTCAGGACCTCGTACATGGGAAGCAGGTGCCCAACCACTGAGCTACATCCACCCCCCAGTGACAGCTGGTTTTTAGTTTGTTTGTTTGTTCATTTTAGGAGGTACTGGGGATTGAACCCAGGATTTCATACATGGCATGGGAAGTAGGCGCTCAACCATTTGATCAACATTCACTTTGTCTTTTCTCAACTTTATACCCTATGAGACCCATTTCCAGAATTTATGCTTATTCTCACAATGTTAAACTCTGCTTGATTATAGATCTCTGGTTCCAGAATGATAAATCTTTCCACCTGGTCACAAAATTTTTTTTAATAAACTGATATCTGTGACTACCTCATGCCAGTAGACCAGCAGGCAAAGGAAGGATTCAGTGTGCTGGTTCAGGTAATTAACCCTGATTGACATGATAAATTAGTAGCACAATAGCATATCTGGAAAATAGGGATTCATAAGGACATCATTTGATACTTCTGTGCCCACTGTTATGGGTTGAATTGATTGTGTCCTCCAAAAATACATGCTTAAGCCCTAACCCCTGGTCTCATGAATGTAACTTTATTTGGAAATAGGGTCTTTGAAGATGTGAGTAGTTAAGATGAGGCCAAATTTGATTGTGGTGGGCCCTTAGTACAATATGAATGGTGTCCTTTTAAGAAAAGGAAATTTAGACACAGGAACTGCCATACAATAGGTAGAAGGCCATGTGAAGAAAGAGGAGATAAAGATTGAAAAGACTCATCTACAAGCCAAGGAATGACATGGGTTGTCATCAAGCACCAGAAACAAGGAAGAGGTAGGAAATATTCTCCCATAGAGTTTTCAGAGAGAGAGTGTGGCCCTGCTAACACTTTGATTTTTGACTTCTAATCTCCAGAACTGTGAGACAATAAATTTTGGTTATTTTAAGTCACCTATCTTATAATACTTTAATATGGCAGCTATAGGAAACTAAGACAGGTTTTGCTACCAGGAAGTCAGGTACTGATGCAATAAATGCATAAAAAATTAGAAATGGCTTTGGATTTGGGTAATGCATAGAGACTGGAAGAATTTTGAAGTGCTTGATAGAAAAGCCTGGATTGTGTTGAAGGGGATAGAAGCTTTTACATCAAGAGCAAGATGTTGCTAGAAATATGAATGTTAGAGGTGCTTCTGGTGAAGTCTCAGCTGGAAGCAATAAACATGTTATTGGACACTGGAGGAAGGGAAGTACTTGTCGTTAAAGTTTTATTTGTGTAACACCAGAGACTTTCCAACCATGATGGCTTGAATGTAATTTTTTCTATTACCTTATGCCATTCAAGATCCAATATGCTGCTTTGCAATTCAATGATAATCTCAGAAATAGACCAGATCATGTTAAAGCAACATTTGTGATGCCAATAACATTTAGAATTATATGGGTATTATAAAACAGTTTGTATGGAGTATTTCATTCCCTCTGAAACATTTTTCTTGTACTACATCATTTTTAACAAACAGTAAGAAACAACATAATGATATATTCAAGAACAGGAAGTTATTTAAAGTTTAGTGTTTGGGGACCAGACTTGATTTCCCTTACCTTTTAGGCTAGGGAAAATTATTTGAATTAGTAGATTACTTTTTTTATTAGCCAATAATAGAATCGAGTAAGGGAATATTTTAATGATCTATTATGGGAGAGAGATTTGATAAATTGCTGTAATTGCTTGGATAAATTGTTATATTTGATAAAACTTTGTGCTTTCATATTGGTTTTATATTAAAATTATGAAAATATTAAAATAAATGTTCAGTTTTGGGTCTTGTATTTAGTAGTAGTTCATGGAAACCATTTGATAAAAGTGAATTTCCTAATTGGTAAAGTGAGAATGTTAGATTACAAAATGTCTGATTCTAGACAAGAGATACAATACCACTATGAGCTGTAAGAAAGTCACATTTAAAACTTGCTTCTGGACAAAATTTTTAGTATTGATGAATTCCATTTTATTAACCTTTATCTTTATATTTTCTGCTTGCCGTATCTTATTTAAAGCATCTTTTCAATGGCACAAACTTTCTTCTATATTTTCTTCTAGAATTTTCAAATAAGATGAATATTCTAGAATGTCTATTGAACATGTTGCTCTAGAGAAAACTTGAAAATGTAGGAATACTTTGTTTGGTATAATACTATATAGATGGAGAAGCTATACTGTAAAGTCTAAAAAGTAAAACGCTGGGAAGAAATACTTGCCGATTTTGCAAGGAGTAAGCAGAGCTTCTTGAGGTGTCATAAAGTAGAAAATTACTTATAAACTCTAATTTGGTTTAATCCATGGTTATCTATTGTCAAATAAATTGATGCTGGCATTTTAGTCTCCTAATAAAAAAAAAAAAAGTAAATAAGAAATGAAAAATGGATACAGTGAATAAGGAAATCTCATTGAAGAACTTTGGCTACTGTTGTAGTTGAGAATTTTTTAAAAAATTAAACATATATTAAATATATATAAAGTAGTGGAACATCTTTTAAGTCCAGAGAAAACAAAATATCATCATCAATATTATTTTCAAGTTTCTCTTTTCAATATTTGTAATAAAACATAAACAAAAAACTATCTTGAGCCTGTAAGAACTTTTAAGTATTGTATTCTCAAATTGTTGCATTATAATAAACTAAAGCTTTTTGAAAGATCAAGACAATTAATTTATTTTCTTGTTTAGTGGATGTCTTATTTTCCTATCTGCTAAGACACATATCCTGTGATGGACTGGCTTTATAGCAGGAACTCATTTGCTCATGGTTTCAGAGGCTAAAAGGCTTGCTGCCTCCTGGGGATGGTATCTGCAGGTTCTCCAGAAGTCCTTGAAGTTCCTTGGTTTTTCCTCATCACATGGTGATGTCCTTTCTTTTTTCATCCAGATTCTGTTGACTCCAGGTTCTGCTCCTCCATGTCACTTTCTCTTCATAAAGACTCCAATAATAGGATTGAAGACCAACCTCATTCAGTTGGACCACAATTTAACTAAAATTAATGTCTTCAAAAGGCACTCTATACGAAAGTGTTTCTATTTTTCCCCTGAGGTACATAATTAAACCCACCACAATGGATTAATAAAAAGAAGTCATTTTGAAAGGAAAATGTAATAATTTTAGTATCAAAGATGAAATGAAAAGCCAGAAACAATGGAAGACTGATACACACTAGAATTAAGAGCCTTCCAAGGATGATGATGAATTCTGAGGTACATGAGTTGACATAATTGACAAAAAGTGAGATCACATAAACAGAGCCAAGGTTTAGCACAGAGTGTGGATATATAAAGACTGCTATGGAAAGAAACAGTCTAAAGCAACAGAACTTTAGGACCCAACTAATTTTTACTGGTAAGTATTCAGGAAATACTTAAAATAAGTGAATCGATATATTCTTGCAACAGTATAGAAATTATGGATGGACAGAGGAGAATTCATTGACATAAGGGCTCTCATCCATTCAGAATGCAATATTTTGGCAAGAATAGCTGATGCTTGTCTTAACAATTTGTTGGTATGGTTACTTAAACCCTATACTCTTTGATGTACTATAGTAAATGTAGAAGAAATGCCAGTAATAAACAGGGAGAAGACTGAGGGATGTAGGAATATGATAATGAACTTGTTATGTGAAAATTGAAGTCTCATTATCTGACTATCTATGAGGAAGCTGCAGAAAACACTTTACTTATTTAGGTAACAAGGAATATATTGGTGGGGGAACTGATAATTTTTTAGAAGTCTGGTTATGGCTGTACTCTTCACCTAATATTTATTGTATATGAAGCCAGGATCCTCTGTTCCCTAATATAAGTGCAGATGTTGAAATTCCAGAATGGCACTGGCAAGGGGGATGCTATATTGGTATTGGGCTACAGGACCTGACTGGGCTGAAATTAAGGTGCTTGACCTGAAAGGTTCTATGATGATGGGTTATGGAAAATGGTATCTTGGGTGAAGGCAAATGGGCAACTAAGATGTTCAGTTTGTATAGGTAGAAAAAATACGGAGCTGGACAGAAAGCTTATAACCACAACATAAGTAGAAAAGTGTGTTTCTTCAAAGAGTTTCCAAAATTAAGCTAGTTCATAGATCCTGAGTCTCTTGATTGAAATGAAAATTGGATCCCCTTGAAGCAGGACATTTTCAAATCATAAGAATTATATACAGCAACAATTTTGCTGATCCTTCCCAAAGGAAAACACCAGCAATTTGGATATAAACATATATAGACTTAGGAAATTTCATATGTTATACTGGGGAATGATGTTTAATACACTTATTAGTAGATTGGATTCATTAATGGCCCCAATTAAAGGCCTTTTTTAAACCATTTCTTTTCTTTTTAAATCTGTGGTCATCTCCTCTGCCTCTGGGTTCAGTCATTGTCTTGTGCGTACCATGTTCTGGTAGCAAACTTTACATAAACAGAGGCTTGAAAAAGTTCTAGTATGTCTCAGCTTCCTATCTTGCTCTTCTCCCTTTGTCAGAACCACAAGCCCATTCTATCCCACTGGAGGATAATAGAGCATGAGGAGCTGAGCCGAGTTTCTCAGTCTTTCCCCAGGCAACTCATTAGCTGTCTGCAGGTTCTTGAGTTAGGCCAGGCATGATTACTAAATTTGGCTCAGAATAGAAAAAATCTCCTACCTGACATTTGACTTATGATAAATAATAAAAGGCTATTTTTTTAAGTCACTAAGTTTAAGAGAATTTTAATTCATAATTAATAGCATTGGGTAATATAGAAAAACGCCAGTTGTGAATGGAGCATAGCACAGAGGTAGCTCTGTAGCAGGTCCAATCTGCAGTGCTAGCTGCGCTGCTAACTGCGATGTATAATGTAGTTATCCAAATGTGCTGGCATATTACATGATGGGTAAAGATGTTGTGCAGATATCTGTGAAGCTCCAATGGGTAAGTTTCAGCACAGATACCTCAGGTTCCAAAGCAAAATTATGGCATCTAATGCAGAAAATTACCTTCTTTTTGAAAAATAGCTTCTGACACGCTACTGAGCCTTAGTTAATACTCAGCACCTCAAAAGGGCCATATGACCTTTTGATGATAAATAGATGTATATGGATACCATGAGTCCTAAGTTTTAGCTAGTGTAGAGACAATCAGTGTGTAAGTGTTACGTTAAGTTTCAAAGGCATAAATTGATTACATAAACAGGTGTTAGCCCAGATTCACATGAAACCTAACTCTGTTGTAACAAATCTCCCTCAGCAGTGCCTTAAGTTTACAGAGGTGGGGTATTGCCATTTTCTATGACCTTGTTCACAGACAGGCCTGTGCAATAAGTCAGAGATAAATTTCAAATTTATTAAATAAAGCCCCATCAAGTGTGACCCCGAAAGAGAGTGACTAAATCCTTCCTGTCAGTAAAGCTTTGAGCAAGACACTTGATATCCTCTTCATATAGAAAAAAACATGGTTAGAAGTATAAATAGATTGAATTCTTGGAAGAGATGACCAACTTGGTTTAGAAGAACAAAATATCTGGAAGACGGTAGACAGTGATCTGGGGAAAAACTATGTGGATAAACTTATGGATATGAACACATAGCATGCCAATCTTGATGTCTACTGTTAATTCCTACCAGATAGATTCTACCACCAAGGAATTTTACAAGAATGACTTGGCGTATGGATATCAGCCAGGCTTACTTATTAATTGCCACCACATTAAAAATGTGTCCATGAAATTTTGGGACCAAGAAAATAAAATGTGCTTTCTCTCACTAATGCTAATCTAACTATTGTCACATTTCAGTTCTCAGCTTATCAGCAACAAAGACAATCTTTAAGTCTTCAAAATGGCACCATTCCTCAGCCAACCAACAAGGTAATGGAATATGAATCTCATCAAATAATTTCTGCCTTAGAGAGCAAAGTAATTTGTCCTTATGACAATTACATAAACTATTGATAAGGATGTGCCTTCTCTGGTTGCACTGCTTTTGCCAACATAACCATATGAGGTCTGATAGAAAGTTTAATTTTTTGCATTGTATTCTTTATAATGTTATTTGAGCAACAGAAATGCATTAAATCAATGGCTGTTATAACAATGGGAATGTGACTATGGAAGTAACTGATTTTATCATGTATCCCATCACACAAAACCAGCTTCCCCAATGTAAAGGTTAGTCTTACAAATGCTCAGTTAAGTCACCAGCTTAGAGGAAATTCCTTGTAATTGGGTTGGGACGCTGTCTTCCAGGATAAGGTGCTTGCATTGAATCTGTGCCTGATAAATGGTGCTGTGCTTGCCATAGCTACAATTTAAGTTACTGTGAATCAAGAGGTAGAAGTAGAAGTGACACATCATCATCAAAACCAATGACTCACTGAGAAATTTGTACTTCCATTCTATATAGCTTCAGACTCTGTCAGCTGATTAGTCTATCCCTAAGAGGAACACTTCTGTAATGGGACAGAATAGAGGTCTCATTGAACTGCAGACTATGTCTTTTACCTGGGCTTTTTGTGTTCCTCTTGCCAGTGGATCAGAAGGAATAGAAATGAATTACTTTTTTTGGTTGAGTAATCAACTCCATTATAATGAAAAGTTAGTGTTTCTACCACATATTGGAGACAAGAATGAATGTAACTAGAATTCAGGGGATTTACTGAGGCATATCATAACATTTCTGTGCTCAGTGATAATAATAAATTTATAATTGCAACAAACACTACACAGTACAAGCAGGGCAATGGAGGTCTTAGATTCCATGGAGAAGAGAATAAGGATTACACCAGTAAAAACAAAGAAAAACAAAACAAAGCAAAAACTTACCAAAATTTTGCTGAGGATAAGGTAAAGCTAGAATGGGTGGTGGAGGAGAGAAATGGTGATTACCAATAAGAGCCATGTGACCTGCTGTGTCACAAGTCTGCTAATTTCTGAAGCCTGAAGTTTCTGTATTTACTGTCCAGAGATATAACATATGGACCCATAACAGCATCTCTAAATAAAGCCATGGTTAACATGCAGTATATCACCTTTCATTTGCTTTGTCTAATTTCTTCTTTTCATTTTAGTGCTATAAAATCCAAGCTTCCCAGAGAATCTCCCAATTTTTCATGAAGCCATGTTCTTGACCACTCCAATCAAGTATAACCATATTTCAAATCATCGTTTTAACCTTGGTAGTTCCAATTTCCAACTTTATTCCTGGGCAAGTTTGTGCAAGACATAATCAATTCCAGGGTACATGTTTCTCTTCTATAAAATGGACGATTATATAACATTTTATAATCTTTAAAGATAACTTTGCACTTTTTGCGTATTTATAATTCTCTTTTAGCCTGGGTTCCTGGGAAATCTAAGTCATAGGCAAAGTACAATGGCTAAGGCTTTTTGGAGACATACAATTTTAGCATATTAAGAGTGAGGAAAAGTGATATATAGAAAGACACATGTTAAAGGTCATATAGGAAAACACCCACAAATAATATGCTCAATGGTGAAAGACTGAAAGCTTTCCCTTTAATATCAGGTACAAGACAAAGATGCCTTCTGTCATCACTCTTATTTAATATTGTACTGGAAGTTCTAGCTAGAGCAATTAGGCAAGAAAAATAAATAATAGATATCCAAACTGGAATGAAAGAATTAAAACTTTTACTATTTGCATAAGACATGATCCTATATATAGATAATCCCAAAAAAATCTAAAACAAAAAGACTAGAGCTAATAAACCAATTCAGAAATTCAGGGCCTTTGCAGATATGATTAAGTTTATACATGCTGAGAAGGGAGAGATTATCCTTAATTATCCAGGTAGGTCCAATCTAGTTACATGTGCCATCCTTTCCCAGCCAGGGCCAGAGAGATGTTGCAAAAGAAGCAGCAGAGAAGATTTGGAGTGTTATTGGAGCTTAATCTGCTGTTGTTGACTTCAAAGATGGAAGACAGGTACCATGAGCCAAGTTGTCCAGGTGGCCTCTAGAAGATGGGAAACAACCCTCAGTTTATAATCAGCATGGAAAAGGGGATCTCTGTCCTCTAGCCACAAGAAACTGAATTTTACAAACAATGTAAATGAATGAGGAAATTCATTCTGTCCTATAGACTCCTGAAGGAGTGCTGCTATGCTATCAACTTGTTTCATTCTTCTGAGACTCTAAGCAGCCAAACCACACTGTATCTAAATTTAAGTCCTACAGAAATGTGTGATAAATTTGTGTCATTTTAAGTCACTATGCTTTTAGTAATTTGTTATTGCAAGAATAGAAAATGAATACAATTACCTTCAATATCTTCTAAATTTCCTCTGCATTTCAGAGAAGTTAGTATCTTCAATTTTCCAGAATCTCCTTCCAAATAAGTTGTCATGTTAGAGTTTGAGAATGAGAGAAACTTTTGAAATATTTGGAAAATACTAGAGTAGTAGAATCCACTATTTCCTGGTGATGTTTCAATCTGATTTGTGGGCAGATAGAAGTGAGATTCATATCAGCTCCTTTCTGTGGATTCAAGAAGCACCTGCTTTATTACCATATGCTCAGAAAGTTGAGCTTTCTCAAAGATTCTTTTTGTTATGGAGCAAGGGCTCATTGCCTGATGTGCACAGAAGTCAATACTATGACACCAAGATTTCCAGAGAAGAAGGTTGATTGTGAGGCAGCCACACAAGGAGACAGGATTTTAAAGCTCCAATCTGTCTCCCTGAGTCTAAAGAGCTTATGTTGTTTTTTTTTTCACATGCTGATGTTAACCTATGTAATTTAATTGCTTCATTCTAAGCATGGATGGGAGAACATCCATCCCTGATTGAAGAACAGACTCTGCAAATGGTGATGTAAGAATGTTTTGTTTTGTTTTATTTGAAAAGTTGTAAGTTTACAAAATCAGCTTTTCATGAGAGCCAAACAAAAGGAGGTGGAGATAGTGAAGTTATTAAAGTTAACATATATTGATTGGTTAAGTTTCATTTGTGTTAAAAGGCAAGTGTGGCTGAAAAAGCCCTGGAAAACTGATAAAAGTGAGCTGGAGTAAGCAAAAACTAGCTATAAGTGAGGGCTGTAAATGCTAATCAAATGGGCTGTAAGCATCTGGATAGAGCAGTGTTAAAAATCTCCCAGCAGAGAATAAGAAAGAGGAGTAGGCAGCAAGGTCCAAGAGTCAACATGGGGCCAGATTATTAAGAGCTTTTTGGTTCAATTTAGTCCTCTGAATTTACTTGAATAAAATGAGAAACAATAGAAGGTTTTTAGTATAGACATTTCTTTATTTTTTTCATCTTTGGCTTACTTTTTAATTATGAAGAACTTTAATATGATTCCAATTTCAAAATCACTTAGCAAGGTATATTTAAAAAAGATTTACCTCCATACCTGTTTGAACCCCTCTCTTCCCCTTTTGTCCAAAGGTAATCCTTTTTTATTCATTTCCACTTATCCTCCTAATGCTTATCTTTAATGAAACATTAAATGAATATACATATATATCTTTAATCTTACATTTTTCTTGCACAGCATGAATTATGCTATTAATTCCTTTCTCCTTTTTTTTAAATTTGAAATGCCATAGTCTCATGATCACTATATATCACACCAAGAAAATTTCCTTTTTCCTGGGAAAGCCTCTCCATAGGAATGGATATTTGGTTGCCAATATATTGCTTATGTAAATAATATTCCAATGAATATCTTTGTATATGTGTTACTTTATATTTGTGTCAGTATATCTTTGGGATATCTTTCTAAGAAGTGGGATTGTTGGCTGCTACAATTTTGCTAGATATCACCAATTATCCTTCTAAAGATTTATATTATTTTTCATTTCTATCAGCATTGTTTGAAGTTCCCAATTTCCCATCAAGCTAATCAAATATTTTAATTTTATATTCTCTTAAATTAGGAATAGTATCTCTTGGTGTTTTATTTCTAAGTTCAAAGAGGCTCTCGGGTGGATGTTATCCCTCCTCCTCTTTTACATATAGATTTGATGGTTTTTACAACTAAACTGTCACCATGGAAAAATTTATATATATATAAAAGAGAGAGGAATATAGCCTTTATAATTTCTGCTGAACTAAAACAGTCAGTGCAGGGAAAGATAATACATATTACTGGATTAAACATTTTATTTTATGATAAGAAAAGCATCTTTCTGATGAGGACCATTTAGAATACACAAGTCGGATCTGTGGTCCAAAATGGACTTTCCTCAGGAGGTTGAAAGGATAATTTTCTGAAAAGTTTTCATGCTGTTAAAAAATATTTGTAAATTGAGGGTTATGCAAATTAAAGGATACTTTGTCAGCTACTCTTTCACACTATTGATAAATATATCTTCAAACAAAAGGCTATAGGATAATATATTTCAAAAATCCATTTAAACATTTAACCCCTATTTTATGTATCATGAGAGGGGCTTAATATTCCATGTAACACATTAGGGAAAGCCTGTTCTTGGAGTACATAGTACTTGTGACATTAGCACAGGTTATTTAGCAGCAGTTGAAATGTCAGTGGCCAGGACCCAGACTAGTGGTGTTTGTGATTCAAAACATTCTCTAATAAAAGCAGGATTCATCTCAGGAATAGTAAAAATGACTATAACAATACAGAATCTCATTTTTCTCCATCATGCATGCAATAGACCAGAATTCCAAACCTGTAATTACCAAATTGAATCTGAATGATCCAAATTCATGACTTGTGCTTCAATGATGAGTTGAATCCTTACAAACAGGTATTTATCTGTTTCAGTACCTTGCCTGCAACTTATGGGGACCAACATGAGTTCACTATGTTCTTGACAGATGCAGAGACTTGAAGTCCACACAAACGTTGATCACACAAGGAAAAGAGCTTTATTAAGATGATGGAGGCAAGGAGAATAAATCTCCAATCTCTCTCCCTAAACAAAGATGGCTAGGGTTTTTATTATTTTCAGACAAAGGTAGGTGGTGAGAGGGATATTGGGATCTTAAGGGATATTGATTGATTTGTTTAATTAGAAGTGTGTAAGAGGAGGCCCCAGAGTCTGGCAGGGGTAAGCCTTGGGTTATAGGTTACAAACTATGTCATAAATTACTTAATTAACATCCATTAGGAGCTGACAAAGTTTGTCTGCAGTAATATATAAGGTTGTAAATAGTTCAATCCACATAAGATAATGACTAAGGAGACTTAAGCTAAACATTTGTAAATCCTGACTAAACTGAACAAAAAGGGCCATCAAGGTGCTGTAAGCATGGATGGTAAGATAAGGGAGAATACCAGTGGGAACTAGTTACCAGTTAATGATCATACAGCTATAAAAATAAAAATTGATATTTTGAATCAAAGAAATAAATTTATAAAGAAATCTTCTATGTAATAATTCAGTGGCTACAGTTATTTTTTAATTCTCAATACTTGGTTTTAGTTCTTCCATTCTGTTTGTAAATTCCTCAATGTTGCCAGGCTTAGACAAAGAGAAAGGAGTGGAAAACATGAACTTGTTTGGTATAGATAAGGGAAAAGAAAAGCAGAAATTTGTGACTAAAGACAGTTTTTTCATAGTAGGTGACAATGCTAAGCTACAATGCTATGAGTTAAGAGATTACACAGTCAAAACTAAAATACAATTCATTAGATAAATTTGAATTTGAGGCTACAGTGTAACATATATCATTTGACTACTTTTGTTCTCTCACATAACTTTCTGACTGATTATAAAATTATTAACAAAAAACAAAGTCACTTTAAGATTCAAAAGAAAAAATTGTGATTTATCATTCTCTAAAATGGTATGATATATTGTTTCGCTTTGTAACAAGTGAAAATACAAGTTAAGTAATAAGTTTTCCTAAATAAAGAGCTAATTTTATTGCACAAAGATTTATTGCAGACAAATGGGTGTTTTATTTATGTTCTTAAAGAAAGATATATTGCTGATAAGTATTATTTCTAAGAGTTCTACTATTTTAAAGTTATACAGAATTTGATATTTGGGCACTAAAATAAGAACTACCTTAAAAATATATTGATCAATTAAACATTAAATTAAAATTAAGCAATAAATTCTGAAGGACTTATTTCTTATTTGAACTTTTTGTTTTGACATAATTTCAGACTTACAGAAAGAGAGCTAACATTTTACAAAGATTTCCTGTAGAACCTTCACCTTCATTCCCCAAATGTTAACATTTTATCACATTATATTTTTCCTGAACTGTTCAAGTATAAGTTGAAGATATGATGTCTCTTTACACCATTTATATAAATATTCACTAAAAACAAGAACAGTCTCTTAAATGACCACTGTGCTGTAACCAATAACAGCAAGCTAAAATTGATTGTAATTATTTTCTAATCTACAGATCTTATTTTGAATTGAAGGGCATGTCTATCTCCTTTGTTAATATTTGATTTGCTCTTTTATTATTTTTAACTTTTCCTCTGTGGATGCAGGTGTCTCTGTCAGGTTATCAAAGCCAGCAGTTCTTTTCAGGGTCAGCTGACCAGGCTTTGGGAGAGTGGTGTCTGTAGATATTTTATAGATTACATTAACGGCTTAAAACAGGTTCAGCAATTTAAAGTGAATATGTTTATTTTTTTACTAATGTAAGGTTCATGAAATGAAGCATTCATGTCAAAACAGCTCTAAAAATGATTTTTAATGTTCTATGAAACAAAATTTAACCTACTATTTACAAATTTATTTATTTCATTCTCATGTAGTCCACTATCATCAGGAATGATGATTTTCAAAATTATAAAAATAAAATCAGAATATTAAAGCAATTTCCGAGTCCATATTTAGTTTTATAGTATTATGAATTTCAAAAAAATTGTTACTAATTGTATGTAAATGAAGAAAACTTGATTTTTAATGCTGCTTCTCTTCTCTACTTAGATGGCTTTCAAATTAACCATATGTAATTTATTTAATAGTAGAGCACATCTTTTCCATAATACTTCTCAAAACATTTTTAACTTCCTGGTTATTAAGGCTATAAATTAAAGGATTTAGCCTGGGAATTACCACAATATAGAAAACAGAAGCTATTTTGTCAGTATCAAGGGAATGGCTTGTTTTGGGCTGCAAATACATGAAGATGATTGTCCTGTAAAATATAATGACAGAAGTAAGGTGTGATGCACAAGTTGAAAAGACTTTTTGTCTGTCTTATGAAGAATTAATCCTCAGAATGGCAAATAAAATAAATATGTAGGAAATGATGAAGAAAAGAGAGCAGACAGTATTGAAACTGGCAAATGTGAACAGTATCAGTTCTTTGATATCTTTGTAATGGGTTTTATGATAGGCCAGATCAACCAAAGGAACATCATCATAATTGAAGTGATTTATTATATTCAAGTCACAGAAAGACAAGTGAAAGGTAAGAAGTGTCTGTAGGAGTCCATGGAAAATCCATACAAATATGTACCAACCACCATTTGAATACAAACCCTTCTATTCATAACAATGGTATAGAGTAAAGGGTTACAGATGACCACGTACCTATCACAGGCCATGACTGAGAGCATACACACATCACAGACCACAAACATGACAAAGCAAAACAACTGTGTGGCACAAGCAGGTAACAGTATTCTTTTAAATTCCTGGAGGAAATTCACCATTGTGTTTGGCGTGACAGAGGAGGTATAGCCAAAATCAACAAAAGCTAGATGGCTGAAGAAAAAATGCATATGTGTGTGAAGCCGATGACTTATTTGAATTAACATAATTAACCCAATATTACCCATGGCACTAATTAAGTAGATCACCAGAAAGACTCGAAAAGAAGGGTTCGAAATTCCATGCTGTCTGTGAGTCCCAAGAGGATGAATTCAGTCATATTAGAATTATTGCCTTTGGCCATGGAATATGTGTGGAAATATATTATACCCTTATCTCCAGAATATGTATTTTGGATAATATTGGCTTCTTGAATAAGGAGCTGACTCACCCTAATTTTATGGTGACCAGAGTGGAAAAATAATTCTTATGGATCTCATGGGGCATTCATAGGTTTCAAGATGCTCAGTATTCTGGGGTATTGTTAAAGAAGACAGAAGATACCTGAATTAAAAGATGAAATCTCACATATAGAATGAAAATCCATTATTATAGTTATAGCAGGATAAATATTTCAATGATTCAAGGGAAGACAACAGATTTCAGAGCAATAGATAAAAATGAAATAATTAGACATTTCAAAATAACTTATAATAGTAACTAATTTATATATATTCACATGATATGTCCCATAGATTTTATGCTCATGCAGAAAAAAAGGACTCAAGTATCTTATTAAACTGCCATTATATTATAGTCTCTTCCTTCCTTCCTTCCTTCCTTCCTTCCTTCCTTCCTTCCTTCCTTCCTTCCTTCCTTCCTTCCTTCCTTCCTTCCTTCCTTCCTTCCT
>JAKSZT010054180.1:764972-795217 GCA_026826555.1 Tolypeutes matacus
CCTTCCTTCCTTCCTTCCTTCCTTCCTTCCTTCCTTCCTTCCTTCCTCCCTTCCTCCCTCCCTCCCTCCCTCCCTCCCTCCCTCCTTTCCTCCTTTTGTTCCTTCCTTCCTTCCTTCCTACACAAGTTTAATCATTCTCCACATTTTATGCTATACTCTATCTCATTAAGTTTGATTTCATATGTGTATTTTCATGTTACAACCCATCCCATGTTTGTGCACATTAGCAACTTGATTTTCTATATCAATAATACTATAATTTGAGTTTATCTGATGTCCAGATGGACATTTTAACTATTTCCAATTATTTGACCATAAGAATAACTAAAGACAGGCTTTTAAAAAATATTTATATTTGAATATAATCTCCTTTCTTTGAACATTACTAACATATTTCTTGTCATTTGCTAATAAGCATTTAAATGGTCCCTAGATGAACAGGGAAGGAGAAAAATGAAGAAAGTATTATTCAGCCTTTAAAAAAATGAAATTCTGATGCATGAGACAACATGATGAACCTTGAAGACATCATGTTGAGTGAAATAAGCCAGACACAGAGGGCAAATATTGTATTATCTCATTGATATGAAATAATTAGGAAAAGTTTTGGTTATGAATAGTGATGATGGTAGCAAAGCATTGTGAATGCAATTAAGGGCACTAAATGATATATTTGAATGTGTTTAAAAGGGGAAATTTTAGTTTGTACATATATTATTAGAATAAAATATTTAAAACAAAGGAACAAAAAACATAATGCTGTAAAATGCAGTAAACCCTAATGCAAACCATGGACTACAGTTACTGATGTATAATAATAGTTATAATAATATTCTTGGAATAGTTGTAACAACAAATATACTACTTTACTGGAAGGTGTTAATAATAGGAAGTATATTGGAACTCTGTGATTTCTGCATGATTTTTCTGTAAACCTTCAAGTCCTCTAAAAAAAAAGGAATGCATCCATGAGTCACAAACTCCAAATCTCTTTCTGTGTAATTGAAAATTACAAAATTGTCATTCCATTTATTATAAACACATACACACATATATATGTTTCACTTATTTATCAGTTATCTTATATGGTATTATCATTTATAAATCATTCCCTCATGTTCATGTGATTTATAAATAGTAGAGTTGGGATGAAAACTCAACTCTTTGGTCTGATAGGAGAAAGGGGAATGATGAGACAATGTTTAAGTTCCTGCCATGGACCATTATCTTTTCTCATGTTTTTAATATTCAAAAACACTCTAAATCTAATAGTTCTATGCTCAATTAATTGATGAATAATCTGGTATTCAGTGAGAGCACAAACAATAAACTAAAGCATCTTGAATCTGACCACATTTGTTTTACTGAAGGACATGCTCCTTTTTCTAGGCTTCATTGCCTATTGGGCTCAGTGTATTATAAGCTATACCTTAGTAAATAATGACCAACTTCCCCAAGCTTTGTCCAGCATAGCTGCATATAATAGTATCTTCTGGCAGGTGACCTATATTTCAATTATTCTGAGCGTATTTGTTAGAATTAATTATGCCCCTGGGATTCGTCCCTTGAATTTCACTTTTCAAAATATATTCTTGGAAAATAAAATATAATGAGGTCTCATAGGCAAAAGGAAAGCACTTCACTTAAAAAATTAGTCTTTAGGGACCATCCCAGACTTTCATGTTAACAGAAGTCCATGGTAAATCAGTGACAGAGATCAGATTAAAATGTACTATTTCCTTTAATAAAGAAATTTGTTATATGTCTTAAGAAAGTTTTATACTTAACAATATATTTCAAAAAATTTGCAAATCAGGAAAATATTTAGACTACATGTTTTTGTTTTACACATGGAATATATTGTCAGTGCTGCCTTAAAATCATGAATCCTGAATTAAGGGTTGGATAGGCCTTGACTTTTGTCCATGCTCTACCTGTTTCTAGTTTTCTATCTAGATAATTAATGATTTTTAAAAATACATTATTCATTTGATAATGAGAAAATTGATACAATTTGTTTTGGATCAGAGAATTAATTATTTTAATACATTTGTCCTATAAGAAATGAGAAAGTGGATGTAAAGCCTTATGATTACTTATATATCTGAAATCTCATTCTAAGTGAAAGTCTCTAGAAAATATTTTCATTATCCAGTGAACAAATATGCATACATCACGGACTGATGAAATAGGCATTCTGCTAGTTTTTAGATAAGGAAAATATTCAGAATATATAGAAAAGTCCATTTTTATTTAGTCAAGTCACTTTTTTCATTTCATTGCCACGTGTATCTTCAGGCTGTCTGGAAAAGGAAGATGAAAGGAGAATTAAATCTGCCTTACCATTTCTCTAAGTCATCTTTTTATAACCTAATATCTTGAGAAGAGTGTTTATTGTTAACATGGAGTAAAAATATCTTATTATTAGCATATTGGGAGACTGGCGATTGGACAGACAGCCAAAAGAGATATTTGTGGAAAAGGCATATTTCTGTCCTTCACTCCCACAAATCATTGTTTACACAAAGTTAAAAGCTACAGGGTAAGATTTAGTCCACATAGGCTTAGTCTTGGTTTAAAGCTCCTGCACATTATATTTATTTAAAATTTAACCTTACTTTTTCAAAATTTAAAACTATTGTTTTTATTGAAGACATGTTAACATTGGTAACATAGAGGAAAATGAATCTTCTTCAGTGGCAACTCTGACAGACCTTTAATTTTCCCTGTGCAGACTGCTGCGATGGTGACAGAGGGAGAATTCTCTGTTTTTCCATTACACCTTTATCATTCACTATAGACTGGTCACCAGAGGTTACTACACAATCTTCATAGTTAGGCTAATAATTGCTTTTCTATATCTCTGGACCTATCTCTCTCTTGTTTCTTTTTTTCTCTCACTTTATATTGGAAAAATGAAGAAAAAAATTTTTGAGAAAAAAAATTACTTTATACTTACTGAAAAAGCACACACTAGAAATCAATGCTGTATAAATAAAATAAAATCTTATATTTTCTTACTTTATTTTCACCATTTACTAAAGGCTCTTGTATACTACAATTCTTGTTCAGGTTATCCCCAAAATGTTTAGGATTATGGACTTTTTCATTTGTTTGCTTTAATTTAAGACGTTTATTGAACAGTGACTTTGTGTTTAGTAATTACTTTCAAAGTAACTCCTTTTAAATGTATCCTAAATAAATATGTGATATTTCTTCCTGGAATTCTGACAGGCAGGCAGATTTTTAATGTCAAATATTAGAAACATTTTCAAGGAAGAAAATATAATCCTAGTAAACCTTCAATCTTATATGCTCTAATTTTCATCTGAACAAATGAAAGTACATTTTGAGAAAAGAGTGAGAAGTAAAAAAGAAAACAAAGGAAGACAATTAGGTATTGGTTTATAAATCTGCCTTTACAAATACTTGTCTTTATATTTGTAGCATTCAGAATTTTCTAGCCTTGAGCCACTGAGAGAAATGCTTGTTAAAAGATGTGATCAAACAAATAAACATATCCAGAATGATACTCTCTACATCTGGATATGTGGATGCACTAATATTTTTTCTCTAAAAATGGATTGCATTATTAAATTCTGTTTATAATCCACTAGAGAGAATTTATCATTTAGCAATGTTTCACAAAGACATTTTAATCACTACCCCATCCCCAAGGCTGCCTATTACTACCACCAGCTTGAGAAATGCAAACATGCCCTCCTTATCTACAACCAGCTCCTAGTAGGGATATCTCTCCCTCCTCAGGGCATTTCTTTCATTACTCTTCTCAGGCAAAGCATCACTTTTTCCTTGAATTCAGTACCTGTATCAACCACTTTTATATTTTAAAATATATACACAGTTTAATCCATGAGTATTTTATATTAAAATTCCAGTCACTTCGCTTTTCCTCTGCCACAGCTGACATGCGGTAATCTAATTAGAATGACTCTTTTCCATTTCTCAGTTACAATTTGCCATTACTGGCTTCTCTTGTTTGTATGTGCACTTCCCTGTGCCTGCCTCTACCAGGTTAATGATTAGTGAAAGAGAAAACTCCTCCTTTGCCTTCAAGGCCTATCAAATTCCTACCTCTCCTTTGAGCCTCTACCTTATTTCTAATCCCATACTGTGTTACCAACTTTCATCTTTGTGTTCTGGAAATACTTTTATACATAACTTATTTACGGATTATCTCATATGTATGGCAATCATATCTTTCTATATTTCTTCTCTTGACTGACTGTATATTTCATTGCTGGGAGCCATGGCTTTTTCATTCATTCCCTTACATAGTCTTTTCTGAATCTAGTTAGTAGGAATCAAACATTAATTTTTGTAATAATATTTCTATATTTATTCCTTTGTTCATAATGAATGTTCTTTACTTGCATAAAATACACTTAAGTATGTATTGATTATTTTATTCTAATGTGTTCCTATCATCCTAGGTAAAAACACTAGGTTTTGTAAGAATAAAGACAATTTTGACAGAGCTTCCAGTCTAGTAAATGAAATGCCTGATTTTTTGAAACCTCCTAATAGATTCTATCTTGGAGTTCTCAAACCTTTTTTTTTCCCATATCAAACTAATAGGAAATATGTTTTACATAATAACTGATATACACACAACAGAAATAAAATGAGAGGAAACACTATTTATCTTTATTTCAGAAAACGCCATCTAAGATGTGTTATTTTTTATTCTAGTCTACATTACTTCAAATTTATTAACCCCAATAAATTAACCCCAATTTTGAAATACACTCTTCAAACTTACCTGAGTAGAATATGCTCCTATTTTTCTTCTGAATGGTTTTGAGCAATAAAAAACTACAGGGTTTTGTCAGGGAATCTTTCCCAAAGGACCTTAAGGAATGTGATGCAAGTAATATCATCAGAAAAATTACAGCATATGCTCCATGGGGAGCCCAAGGCAAGATGGAGTTGAATTGATGGTATTCTCTGTTTTTGAAGAACCACAGATCTAAAGCTAGGCTTTTACTATGGCATTATTATAACCCTAACATTCCATAATTTTGAAATGCTATTATTTATTTACTGTTTCAATGGTTCATATTGGTTTTTTTTTAATCTTGTTTGGCAACTGTGTTTGATTATTTTATTTTATTTTATTTTATTTTTTGTGAGGCACCAGGGATTGAAACCAGGACCCCGGGCCTGTACATGAGAGGCTGGCTCTTTATCACTGAGCTACACCCATTCCCTTGAAATTGTTTTTGAAAGAAAGATAAGAATTACAATTTATCTTTCAAATAACTGAATAACCAACTCACCATGAACCTAGACCTGAATTTTGTGTGACATTATACTGCTCTCTTTTTGGTTTACTCTGTGTTTTTGGTTTATTTGTTTGTTTGTTTTTAATATATTTTTTATTTTTTTAAAGATACTTAGATTACATAAAAGTTACATGAAAAACAGATGGGATTCCCATATGCCCTGCTCCTTACACCTCCCACATTTTCACACATTAACAACATCCTTCATTACTGTGGTACATTCAATACAATTGATGTCCAAATTTTGGAGCATTGCCAAAATGGATTATAAACATGGGTTTTGGTTAAGTTGTACTTTACAATCTCTCCTGTGCAATTTTGTAGGTCATGGCAAGATATACATGGCTTGTTTCTGTTATTGCAATGTCATTCTGTACAATTCCCAAATTCCAAAAACGCTCCCATATTTCCTCTGTTTTTCCTTCTCCCTCCCCTCAGAACTTCCAGTGGCCACTGTCTCCACATCAATGATATAAGTTCTTACATTGCTAGAATCACAATAAGTCTATAGTAGGATAACAATAATTCTACCTCATTCCATAGTTCATTCCCTAATCCTGTGAATTCTGAGATGGTGATACCCACTCCACCTGTAATTGATAGCGGGCTTTGATCCCATAGGGCAGATGGATGGGATTCTGTTGTTTGCAGTTGTAAGATCTCTCTCTGTTCCTTGGGATGGTCATTATCCATTATCATTTCTTTGTTAGTTGTCTTGGGTGAGTCCAATGAACTGGAGAGTAGGTGTTGCAACTCCATTGAGATTCAGGGCCCAGCTACTCCAAGGACATCCCAAAGATTTAAGTCTTTTGGACATACACCTATCAACACTAATACTAATTATAGGTTCAAATAAAGGGTCAGAAAATCCATGGGTAGACCAACTTTGTCACACTGGGGAGCATAAATTCCAATGTAGGGTCCACCAGCAAGGCACCAAACTCTTGAGCTATTTGCAGGGGCCCTGCTATTTGAGGTAGTATTTACTTTGGCATTCAATGGGTTCCTACTGAGATCCTAATGAGATATGCATTAGTGTAACCTCTGGAATGACCTCCCGACTCACTTTGAAGTTTCTTAGCCATATAAACTTAGACAAAACTCATTTGTCTTTATTTTTTGCCCCCTTTGATCAAGGTCTTTCTCCAGTTGCATTGCTGGTTGGTTCTTGGTAATAATTCCTCAGTACCAAGGAGGCTTATCCCCAGGAGTCAAGTCCATGCTAGAGGGTAGGTAATGCATTTATATGTCGAATTTGGCTTAGAGAGAGTCCACATTTGAGCAACAAGGAGGCTTTCAGGAGTAAACTTAGACACCCTATAATACTAGGCTACATTTCGATTTCAAAAGTAGAGATTCATAACTACACTCATCAATATCAAGGGCCTGTCAATGGACAATCTTCCTTCACTAGTCACTGCTCCTGTACTCCGGGGAATCTTGCTGTTCTATTAGAGAATGTGGCAGGGCTCCCCAGAATGGGAATTTGATATTCCATCAGTTATTGTGTAAATCTCCACCCACCGTTACAATGCCCCATGAACACTTGAACACATTTATATGCCTTATATATATGCCTCAGGTAAACTTCCTCCTAGGTATTCCCCATCACTGATACCCTACAAAATATTTATTTTATTTAGTTATTTCTCCCCACCTCATCATTGTTTTGCACTTGTTGTGTCTGTTTGTCTTCCTTATTTCTTTGGGAGGCACTGGGAACCAAACCTGGGACCTTGGATATAGGAGGGAGGCACCTAATCACTTGAGCCACATTTTCTCCCTCTTTGTTTTACTCCTTGAAAGGCTCATGAAGTATTTGTTTACTCACCCAAGTTACCTCTCTTAGCTATTATTTAATTTCCTTATCATGGGGTCTAAAGAACAATCTTAGGGGATATTGTCTTATCTGATATCTGTGGCCAGACCAAGGCTCTGCAAGAAAAACAGATTTCAATATTTATTGGGGAATAATGTGTCTCTGAAGAAACTAGTTATAATCTCCCATGGTGCAAAAAGCACTGTGTGGGGACATAAAAACAATTAGGGAATTATTTTCCTGTTTTTAAATATTTTGGGTGGTCTGCTCTTTTCCTAGCAATTTAAGGAGGTAAGTATTTAACTAAGAGTGGACATGACATGCCAGAAATGATTCCCAGAGTTTTCAAATAGATAATAGCATAAAAACCTAGCTGAGAATCCCAGTGGGCTTATAAGATAGATGTGAGAAGGATAAGTAAGAAATTCAATAAAAGCCCTGTGGTCCCAAGCAAGGAGACACTTATGCCCATAGGAATGCTGGATTTGATGATATTTAAGCAAACTATTATGAGTATGGTTTGTGGAAAAGCAAAGATGGACTTGTTTGTTTCCTACACTGGCTTTGAGTATAAACTGTTCCACATAGTTTTCTATTAAATAAATTCCCAACTATAATTCTTGGTTATAATATAATTTAATGGGGAGAGTCAATATCTGATATTGCCTTGTACATGATACATTAACATATCAGATTCATTGAACTGGGAAAAGCAGCGAATGCTTGGAAGTCACTGCCTGGTATCAGCATATTGTGTCAGCATTAATTATTATAGATGCAAAAGTATGAACTGTACATTTCAGATACTAAATAATTATATGTATATATAATATATAATTTTGTTTTAAAATAATAAGCACACCTGCAGTTTATGGCCAAATGTCATAAATGTATTATGTTTTACTATAAAATACCATGACTTCGTGCTTAACATTGAGTCACTAAATAAAAAACTAAGATGCCATACTTTAAAAATGTAGGAGCATTGGTGATTCTCTTGGACAACCCATTCAATCCTAATGTAATTAAAGGTTAAGTTATACCTCTGAATTTTAAAAAAATGAAGACTCCCCAAAATTGAGATTGATTCTACAATTCTGGATTTTTAAAACGTCTGCTCTAAACTATGATATCAGTGTAAATAATTATATACAGCTTAAATGATAGAGGACATTTTAATCAGTCATGAAAGACCAACAATGCAGTGTTTTAGGTAGGTGCATAGACATTGTCAAAGGTGAATTCTTTGGAAATTTCACTTACTCTCTTGTTTCTGGTTAATTTCAGAGGGTTTTTATTCAGAACTATACAAGAAAGGAGCAATATTATGCCAAGGATCAACAAAATTATTTGTTATTCCAGTTTAATTGCTTAAGGGAAGAATTTTCTAAGATGTCCCCTCTTTCATCTAACTTTACTAGGCACTTTATAGAAAAATATTTGGATGAAACACAAATTAGTAAGGATCATTTTATTTAGTCCAAGAACTTCTAGTTTACTAATTTCTTCAGTTCTCTCTATCATCTGTCCAATAAGTACATAAATTCCAGGAGAAGATTTTAGTGATTTTCCTTGTTTTACATAGGTTTTGTATTTTATTTCATCATAATTTATTTTAACAGTTCTGTGCTATATATAGATAGCCAAAAGACAAGCACTACAAAATGGTGTATAATGAAGAATAAATCTCCTTCACCACTAGCTCCTGATCTTGTTTTCCTCCAGAGAAAAACTCCATTATTATATTTTCAGCATATTTTCAAAATTTTCCTATGTAAATTCATGCATAGAAATAAATTTGATTGAATTCAAATGACAATGAAGAGATGTTGTTAATCATAATTTGTAGGATTGTGTTTTTACAATGTTCTTTAAACACTAGCTTTTTAAAAATAGGATTTCAAAATCTCTTCCTAAGGCAATTTTTATCTCCTCATTTCTCACCTTGTAGGTAAAAGAACTCAAGATACTTAAACAAAGTTGGGGGAGGAGAAAATGGTTGACTAGAAAGGGGACACATAGGGGAATTTTTAGGATGAAGAAAATGTTTTGTATGGTACTATGTGGTAGATGCTTGACTGGATGCATTTGTCAAATATCCTTAGAATGGTACCCAACAAAGAGTGAATTTTAATATATGTAAACCAATAAAAATTTAATTTTTTTGTCAATGGATAACAGGATAGGATGCATACTATGACAAATTAATTTAATGACATTCTAAATCTATGACATAACCACACGGGGGTAGGGGTGGGGTAGCTGACCAAATTAACTTTGGAAAATGTTGTTTTTACTAGAAATTGTAAAGTCATAGACAAAATGGAACTATACATAAATCTTGTGCTCTAGTTGGTAAATATGTGGCTTATGGGGTTATGAATTAAAAATTCTGAAACTGCTGTACATGTATAGTGCAACTGAAAAAAATAAATATTTCTGGGATGGTGGGAGCCAAGTTTCCCACTCTGGGTGAGGTAAGTTACAGAGAAGCATGAAAGAAAGACTAGAATTAACCCTATGGTAATGGAATAGAGTTGTTTGGAAACATCAAAATGAACTCATGTTTAGCTTAATATATATATATACAGTGTTCTCTTCAATCCTTTATGGGAAAACTGTCCTCAAAATCATGTTTTCCACTTATTTAGAGTTCATGAATTTTTCCTTTTTTTTTTTTTTTTCCTTCTACAGATTCTAAATTTGAATCTCAGGAGAGCTTGAAAGAAAATTTCAAAACAGATAATGATATACTAACATTGGAAATCACATATTTCATATTTCAACTGTGTTAACACAAGGGAGTGGTCTATGAGAACTTTGGATATGAATTCCTATGAATAAAGTAAACGTGGTATATAGTTTAGTTTAGGAAAGGTCTTTGCAAACTTAGGAATTAATTATAACAACAGATTATGGCAATGTATGATAGTGGAATCCCTTGGACACCCAAGTAGGTCATTAAAATAACCTTATAGCAATAAATATGAAAATTAATTTTAGATCAGACAAAGCAGCATTCATAATGCAGTGTTTTATCTTGTGATATTATTAAAGAAAAATTATATTTCTTAATATTTTGAAAATAATAGCCAATTTCCCAAGCAATATGAGCCATCCAGTTCTCAAATTTGCCAGAGGCAAAATTTCTTTCTCATCTTAGGTTTCTCAATTTACCGTGCAGTGCATTCTATGGTGGATCTTGGATTCTCATGAGTGTGACTGAAGATAATAAACTTGTTTGTAATTAGAGCTACATGTGGATCTGAATTTATAAGGAATGGTAGAGTTTGAGGCATGAACCAAGGGCAGTGTTGGCAAAAGAGACTTCCATTGGGAAAGTAGTACTCCTGGGATAACTATAAGAAGGTGAAAAATCAGAGAATTTCTGCGTGGAATAAGACAGGATGGTAGATTATATTTAGTCTTATAGTTTTCAAATGGTTCTTTGAATAGGAATAGGAGTTGGTGGAGATGACTCCAGTTGTTGCTGAGGGACCTGGAAGGAAGATGTCTGGAAACGTGGTAAGGTGATCTGCAATACCAGTTGGGGCAAGCAAAAGCCTGACCAAAATTCTTAAAAGGAAGATCTGGAAATGTGCTGAACATAAGGATAACCATCTGGTGATCTAGTAGAGCACATTCATATGTAGGGCTCTGTGCATGTCCCAGAATGTCCTGAGAAGGCCCTGATCTCTTATGTGTACTGACTTGAGGCCCTGCCCAAGCAAGAAATAAAGGTGGATAGGGTTGTAACCTGCCTGAACATTGAAGGCATACACACCACAAACTTGCTCCTCCATAGTTATTCATCAAAGGATAGAAGGCATTGGTTCAAGGTATTTGAGGAAATTTTGATCAATTATCAACTAAATGAGCAGAGAACCCTAGTGACTATAAGATAGAGGAAATATAGAATTAGCTCAGAAGTAAGTAAACAAACAACAGCAACAACAACAACCAAAGATACTGGTTTCTGTGTGTGTGTGTAGGGTACAGTTCTGATTTCAGAGTTGCCACATTGCATCATTCAAAATATTCAGTTTTCAACAAAAAAATTTCAAGAGAAACAAAGAAACAGGAAACTATGGCCCATGTGCAAGGAAAAAATAGCAGTCAGTTGAAATTTTTGTTGAGGGAGCCTAGATATTGGACTTATACAAAGGATTTAAGTTCCTTTTTATTAATATGTTCAAAAACTAAAAGAAAGCATCTATAAAGAATAAAAGGAAAATATGAAAGCAATTTTATTAGTCAGCCAAAGTGGTGTTGATGCAAAATACCAGAAATCTATTGGCTTTTATAAAGGATATTTATTTGGGGTAGAAGCTTATAGTTACCAAACCATAAAGCATAAGTTACTTTCCTCATCAAAGTCAGTTGCCACTTGTTTGGGCAAGATGACTGCCGATGTCTGCCAGGAGTTCAGGCTTCCTGAGTTCCTCTCTTCCCAGGGCTTGTTTCTTTCTGGGCTCAGCTGCTCTGCTCCTCTGTGTGCTTACTTCCTGGGCTCCAATTTCAAAACTCCCAACTCTTGTCCTTTGTGATGTCTTTTCCCTGTGATTACCCTCCCACCAAGGGGGCGGAATGGAATGTCCTACTGACATGGCCCAATCAAAGCCTTAATAATTATTTAAAAAGTGAAACCTCTGAATCCAATATAATCTAATATGCCCAGAAGGACAGACCAGTTTACAAACACAATCTAATATCTATTTTTATAATTCATAAATAATGCCAAACTGCTATAGCAATGTATTACCAAATACAGAAAATTACTAAAATAATAACTTTTCTTTTACAAAAAAACAAACAAAAATTCAGGAGTTCAACATTATAGTATCTGAAATGAAAATTTTACTGAATGGACTCACCAGCAGATTTGAGATGGCAGAAAAAGAAGCAGTTAATTTGAAAATAGGAAAATATTATGTAGTCCACCTAAAGAACAGAGTGGAAGTGTTGAAGAATGCCTCAGAGATATTTGGAACTAATAAAGATAAAATGGGAGACCAAGAAGTAGAGAATGGAAAGAAAGGAGCAAAATATAGTTGAAGAATTAATGGCAAAAAAATGTCTCCACTTTAAGTAAAAAGTCATTAGTATACAGATCAAAGAGGTTCAACCACACCTAAGTTGGGAAAACACAAAGATCTTCACCTATACAGATAACTGTCAACAGTTGACAACCAAATTAAACAGAGAAATTATTGAAAGCAGCAAGAGAAAAAGGCTTATCCTATATAGGGAAGGGACATAATAAGATTAACAGCTGACTCCTCTTCAGAAACAACCAGAAGGCAATGAGATGACATGTTTAAAGTACTCATAGAAAAAATAAAATTCAACCGAGAACAGTATATCCAGCAAAATTATCTTAAAAAAATATTGGTGAAATAAAATTCCTGCCCAGGTAAACAATATTGAGATCCTTCATTGCTAGCAGATATACCTTAGAAGGAGTACTAAAGGAAGGTCTTCAAAGGAGAAGAAATTACTCCATATGATAATTCAATCACAGAAAGAAATGAAACTTATTGGAAGTGATAGATATTTAAGATGTCAGTACATATAAAAAATTATAACATATATACATGTGTGTTTGTGAGAATGTATGTATATTTTTATGCTCTTTATTTAAGTGACAAAATTGTATGCTTACACAAATTATGATAATACTGTATTTGGGGTTCATAGCATATATAGAAGCTATGTCTATACATATGATAACAGCACAAATTAATGAGGAAAAGGGAATATAATTATTTTGGAGAAACGTTGCCATTCTTTGTTGATGCTATGTTAATATTAACCTAAAGTACATTGTGTTAAGGTAGAATGAACATTGAAATCCCCAGAGTAAATGATCTTTCTAACACTCTCTCTCTGTCTCTCATTCTCTCTTTTTCTATCTCTTTATATCTGTCTCTAACTCTATCTCTAGCTCTAGCTCTAGTTCTATAACTATATGTGTATATTTGTGTGTATATTATACATACATATAAATATATGTTTGAATATATATTTCACAATACAGAAACTGAATTTTATATACTCTTTAAAATATAAGACAGAAAAACTGAAAGAGGGAAATAAAATAAGGTGAGCTATTTAGAGAAAATTAGCAAAAATAGAGTTGTTAATTCAACCATATATCAATATTCCCATTTAGCATAAATGGACTCAATACTGTAATCAGAAGGTATAGATTTTCAGAATTAATTTGAAAGGGAAAATCCAACCATTGGCTGTCTACAAGAAACACAATCTAGATGCAAAAAAAAAAAAAAAAAAAAAAAGTTAAAGTAAAAAGAGGGAAAAAAATAGTCCATGCAAACAATAAGCATAAGAGAACTGGAGTGGTTACATTAAAGTCATAAAAAAATAGACTTTATAACATGAAATGTTACTAGCAACAAAGAGAAATATTTAATAATTATAACAGGACACATCATCAGTATGATATATCAATTATAAATTCATGAATAGCTGACAAATAAGCCCAGTTCTATGAAATATAAATAAAAACCAACAGATAAGCAAGGTCAAATACATGATTTAACATTTTAACTGGGAGTTTTAATATATCATTCTTAAAAACTTATATAAAAATTAAGATAAAATCAGCATAGAGAATAATTGAACAAAATTATCAATCAGCTTTACCTAAATAAAGTATCTATATAACACTCCACCCAAAAATTGTTTAGGAAAAGACTTATCAAATTTGGCACTATTACCATTTTACAGTGGATAATTTTTTGTGTGGGCATTTCTTGTGCATTTTAGGATATTTAGCAGAATCCTTAGCCTCTAGCTGAAAGAGAGCAATAGCATCCTCTCTGCATCTCCTCTCTCCCACCCTTTCCACCCTGCTATCAGGTCAGTCAGCGATGTTTCCAGACATTTCCAAATGTTTCCTGGCAAGGGGATTCACCCGACTACCAGTCATCTCTTGGCTTTTAATTTAGAATACATTTTTACAGAAAACTGAACTTGGTGCCCAAAGCACCCACACTTTTAATACATTCTTGACCGGTACCTAGATGCGTGTCCTTCAGAGGAGATAATTTATATTTTATATATTCTTCTTTTGAAATGTAAATTACTATATTATCTTTGAATATAAATATAATTTTAAGACAAACATGCTTATGGTGAATACATAAAATGATTTCATTTTCCACTGCATAGTTCTTTATTGATCAACAACAAAGACCAAGGCAATATAGTAGCTTTATTAATAAGGAATTAAAAAAAAAAAACACATCATGAAGAAAAGGACATTTTGTTTTTGTTCAAGTCATTTTATTATTTTCATGACCACAGAAGAGTAGTTTCTATTGATGGTAACTTTCTTCAGAGCCTCTTTCACATTTTTGTTCCCGAGGCTGTAGATCAAGGGGTTCAGCATGGGGATGATCACTGTATAGAAGACAGAAGCCATCTTGTCTGTGTCAAAGGAATGGGTTTGAACTTGGCTGTAAGTACATAAAGATCAGGGTGTTGTAGAAAATGGTGACTGCCAGCATGTGAGAACCACACATGGAGAAGGCTTTGCGCCTGCCTTCAGCTGACCTCATCCTCAGAATGGCAGAAATAATGAACATGTAAGAAACAAAGACAAACAGAACTGAAGAAATGAATGAGATACCAGCACAGAACAAAATCCATAGCTGTTTAGAGTGAGTGTCTGAGCAAGTTAGACTGAGGAGAGGCATGTCATCACAATAGAAATGATTGATGATATTGGAGTGGCAATAAGAGAGATGGAAGGTGAGGATGGCATGAAACAGTGCAATCAGAAAGCTATAGCTATAAGGGGCCGCTATAAGATGAATGCAAATTTTGGGGACATTGTGACCATATACAGGAGGGTATTACAAATGGTCGCATATCTATCATATCCATGGAAGCCAGTAGCAAGCACTCTGATAACATGAAAGTGAGGGAGCAGACTAATGGAGTAGCACAGGCATTGAAGGAGATAAAATTTTGTTTGTATAAGTAATTCTCAAGCATTTTGGGTGTAATGACAGAGGCATAAAAGAAGTCAACAAAAACCAGGTTGCTAAGAAAGAAGTACATATGCATGTTGAGTCTTGTATCTGTCCTAATGACTAGAATCAATCCCAGGTTGCCCACTACTGTGCAAAGATAGATGGACCAAAAAAACCACAAAGAGGGGCATCTTCAGTTCCTGATGATCTGTGAGGCCCATGAGAATAAACTCGGTCACCTGGGTGCAGTTTATCTGAGCCATGTGTCTTTCTGGGATGTCTGGATGAGGTCAAAAAAGAATAAAGAGGAGTGTTAAGCCCAGCTTGCCATTTCTATAAATGGTCATTTATACATAAATATCCAATAAGGAGATTTTGTCACTAATTAGGGCTTGTTAGCAAACTGGGAGCTGGGAATTGGAAAGAATTTAGAAAGATGTTTGTGAGAAGGCATATTCTATACCCAAGATCTATAATAGAAAAGCTGTGAAATGGTCCATACTTCCTTAGGTTCAATTCAAAACTTTTATATATTAAGTTATATAAAGTTACCAATTGACTTGTTAAAAAGTGTTTAATACTTGAGTTTTGATTGAAGAAATGTTAACACTGATAACAGAAATGAAATCAAATCTGTGTTGGCATGGCTCTGCAGGTCTCATTCTTCCAGTGCAGACTCAAACTCCACATTGTTCAATGCTGATAGGAATAGACTTATGCATATTTCTGTTTAATTTCAATCATTACAACAGAGAGGCAATGATAGGTTGTTAATAATCTTCATAGTTAATAATATAAATACTTAAAATGGGGGTCTTTATGAAAGGAAGCGCGAGAAATGTTCTATAGCTATTTATATCATTATTTTTCTCACTAATTCCTTTTGTAAACATAACTTCATTATTCCCATTTTACAGATGAGGAAGAGGAGCCTGAAGCAGAAATATGTGAAACAAAGTCAGAAAGCTCTTGTGAACTAAAGCTGGGTTTCACGCTATCTCTTTCTGACTCAGGAGCCCACAATCCTTGTCATAATGCTCTCAATATTCTCTATTGCTTCTGTTGTTTGACAACTAAATCATTTCCAGGTTTCACTTGATATAATGCTACACAAATGTTTTTATTTCTAAAGAATTTATATGATCCAAGGGAAGGAATTCTCAAATTATTTTAAAATATACTGCAAATTAGAATAAAATTGATGTCTGTTTTCTAAGAGTTTTATATCAATTAATAAGTTTCTTTCAAGTTCTTTAACTTCTATTAAAGAAACACAGGTTTAAATTATATTTGGTGTATTAGTTTTTGTTTTATTAAATCAGATATTTGTCTATGATTTTCTTATGTGTTTAGACTGATTTCAATATTTGAATTGTTGAATATCCAAATAAAACTAGGTTTCTAGAGATTACTATTCCAATGTCAAATGTCATATCTCTTTCCTCTTCCTCCTTTCATCTTATTCTCTCTCACTCTCTCTCTCCTTGAAAATTGAAAGCAAAGATATATATATATTTAAAAAACCATACAAATTGCTTTACACTTTCTGAAACCTACACTGGGGATAAATATATAAATGAAATGAGTATATATTTCATCACATTTATTTTCTTTAGAATTTGCTAAAAGTTCTTGAGTAAATACAACTCTTGCTTAATTTATAAAACATATTAATATTAGAGATGTTTTGTGTGCTTCAACCAATGTGTATGAATGAATATAGTAACTTTCAAAGAATAATGATTCACCTTAATTTTATTCAAAATAAATTGTTAAAATCCTATCTGAAATACTAATTCAGATGGTATTTAAAGAACTAATGATAGAAACATTGAAACTGAGGGAAATAAGGATCTAGAAGCCTATAAATATCAAATCTCTAATTTGCAAGTAGAAATATTGAAAATCAATTTTGAGGAAAAAAGGAACAATGAAAGAGAAAATGGAAAAAATAATGTTTTTGTTAATAGGGCTGCTCTTCTCTATATTCAAAGATTTTTGTCATAAAGAGCTAAAAGAAATGCTTATTTCAAGATGACAGAACTAATAAATATATCCAGAATAACACTCATCTATTGACATGCACTCATCGTGTATATTCCTTTTGTTTCCATTGTAATCTTTTATATTCTATTAAATACAAAGAATGTTGTTCAAGATCTCATAAAATAAATTCATATTATGCTTGTAATTATAGACACAGAATCAAAAACTCTACTCCAGACCACCACACATCACCATTACCATTAACGCAAGGATATAAGCTACTTACTTATAAACATCTCATAGCAGCATCTCCCACTCTGATCTGTACCCACAATTTGAACATTCTATCCTTAAAATATCTCTGGGTTATATTTAACTGCTACTTCCTTAGTAAGTCATTGATTCATTCATTCCTTCATTTAGTAATGCATATTGATTAATTTCCCGGCACTTCTTGAAGCCTGAAGATCAAAATATGAAAGAATACATAGTAGACTAGACTGTAAAGAAAGAAAGCTTTGTACAACTTTCTTTCTCTATTTTTCTGGTCTCTTTTCCCATCTATTGTTTTTCTCTGCTTGCAAAACCATATTTTTTTTGTGCATACAAATTATTTTAATTCATATTGAAAGTAGAGCAAAAATTATATCTGAAATCATACCTGACTTTTCCCTAACCAGTCCCTGAATATGTGTATAATCCCAATTCCAGTAAACTCTTTCTAATACTCAAAGGTCACCCATTGTCCAATTTATATGATTACATAAATTGCAATATGCCTTTCATGCATCTCTGCTTTGGTCCATGATATTCCTGCTACCCTTCTATAAAAAAAGGTGGCAGTTAAAGGGAAAACTATCCTATAATACCTGTTGAAATATCACTTCTATGAAGACCTACTTGATTTTCCCTTCTCATGATGAACTGACATCATTCATCTTTGGGTTCTAGAAACACTTTAGACATCTCATTTCTAATTCTTCTCACATTTATGGTAACCATTTATTTCCATATCATTTTTCCTAACAGACTGTGCTCTCTTTATGGGTGAGAGCCACGCTGTTTTCATTGATTTCCTAATGTAGTATTTTCTAAATGCAGGTATGGGGAATTAAAGATAAATTTTGTAATGATATATTTTTTTAGATTTTCCCTTTATTCTCAACAAGGGTATAGTATAGCATATCATGAATAGACATATAATAAAGATCATGTCCAGCAAACAGAACCTTGCGGATCAATATAACAAATATAATGTTGTATATTAAGGTTATCCCTTTTTAACATTAGACTGGAGCAATATAATTATTTTTTAACTTTAAGTAGTAAATTTATACTAAAATATAATGCATAATTCTTAGGGTTTGTGGCTTTATGAGTTCCCATATCTAATTAGGATTTTTAAATTTCAAAGAAATGAAAAGATTCTAAATTTCTATATGACCTCCTTTCTAACTGAAACATTTATTATATCTGTGCATTCTGCAACTAGAGCTATCCACTAGCATTCTGACATAAAATAAAGGCATCAAGAGCTAATGGCAGAGTTTGAACTAAATGCTTTGTCACAATGTTAAACTAATAGAAGACAACTTTTTTTCTGGGATGCCTCACATTTCTTCTCCATAAATTAGATTAGAAGATGATCCTTTGAATGACTTATGAATTAATAGGGAGCATTTTATTAGTCAAGGGTTACTTTTACTCTTCTCTTCTCACTGATACCTATCCAATATATTAAGACATTCCAGTGAAAGAAAGGACTTAGCAAGGATTTTATAAATTTCATATTCCTCATACAAGTTGGTTAAAATGACATAGCTGACCAGTTTGTTGGTCTCAGTAGAACAGTTTCCAAACAATAATGGCACTCAATGGCAACAGAAACTATCAGTTTTAGTGACTTGCCTGGGTTCACTCAAATGGTTTATCAAAGATTAAAACTCTATAATGTGGGTTTTAGGTAGGAAACTGTTTTGCTTTTTCACTGCAAACCCATCATCTAAATTTCTCTTCTTGGATCACCACATTCTAGCATTCTGTAATTTTAAAAATATGTCTATCATGTTCTAGTATCAAGTGCTACAGCAATTGCCTCTGCTCTCTTTTAAATAGTCACAAGGCTTTCTCACTATCTGATAATTCTTTGTATACTTGCTTATTTATTATCAACCTTACCACTAAAACAGAAGCTCCAAGTGGGAAGGAACTGCTTTGTTCACCATTATATTCTTTTTACCTAGGATACAATATTGCAAAATTCAAGTTCACAATAGTTTTTGAAAGAGTACAATATGTAAATTTCCATGTAGGCTATGAACATTTTGTTGAAAAGGATATTTTTCTGTTTTGTCATTTTGTCTGACAGAGGAAAAAAACTAAATACACATCAATTATAAATGTTCATTGTCAGATTTGATATTTGATGAGGTTATTGAAACTATCATTCCTTGAAATTTTAGGAATTCCCTCAAGTAGATGAAGCTTGATGATTTTATTTAATTTTACCAACAAAAACCTACCATTTTATTAGTTATTATTATTATAGTAATAACAACAATCATTTAATAAGCATGCCATGCATCAAATATCATGTTGCCTGCTTTATATGAAACTGAAGTATCGGGTTCTTATTCATAAAAATGTAAAATTATCAGAAGTTTGTAACAAAGCATGGTGTTTCACTGACTGTAATACAGATATGATTCCTGTAAGAACAATCAAACAATAAGTATATAATTTAACAGAGATGTCTATTCATACATTTGCCGTAAAGATTGCCAGAATTTGAAGGACTTACTATTGTACTGAATGTAGCCAGTATTCTGCAAACCACAGAGGAGTTCTTATTAATGCTTGTGAAGAGTCCAGTGCTCTCCCCACTCCTCTGATGGAGAATTTATATTTCCTCAACATTGTTGTTATTTTGACTTATGTAAATGGAGTTTGTAAGTTTTTCTGGACTTTTGTTAATCCTCATTTGAAGGCCCTGGAGAGTATGAAATAGATATGTTTTAAATCGTGTCTCCTATGAGAAGATTCCACCAGGATACTCTTACTAATTTTACATTCCCTCCTGGGTTGTGACAGTGAATTGGTATGTGAGAAATCTGAGGTTGAGCATATATGAACAAAGTAAATACGTTATACAGTTTGCAGACTTCGTCATTTTTAGGGAAAATTATTATACAATAGATATGGAAATCCTGGAATCTAACTTTGTCTGTGAAATCAATGTCATTTCAATAAATTGAGAAATAATATTTTAAGTTAGACGCGTGAAATAACTGTTACAACCGAATTTTTAACTAGAAAAATCATTAAAGATAAAATATGCATTCTCAAAATTTTAAGAAGAAAAACTTTATTTGCAAAGCAGACTTTCTGGATACTTCTTAGTTGTTTGAGTACTAAACTGGATGAGGCCATAGAATATTTTGTCATAAAGTCACCAGACAATGCTTGAGTACAGATGTGTGAGACAAGTCTTCTTTACAGTAGAATTCCAAATAATAAACATAGAAGGAATAATAAAGGAAATAGAAATATTAGCAATAGAACTGCAAAGTAAAAATAGTTTCAGACCACATCCACTGACTATTGCTAAAAGTAGAGGTCAAGGCTTTAATATATCTTTTGAGACTACCATCATTGTGAAGGCCACTTTTTTTCATATATTATACCATATAAATATGTGTATTTATCTACATCTTATGCAATTTTATTTTGTTTATAGTTAAAATCAATCTAATTTTTGTATAAATACTAGATAAGTATACTGAAGCCTGCTCGTATCATCTCTTGAGATCCAATTATGCTCATCTTTTCCCAGCTACACATTCAGAAACATTTCATTGTGAACTTAAAATTGGCTATGCTGGGAATATCTATTCTATGGAAATCAGCAAATACTTCAGATCAGGGCTTAATATTTTTATTTTTCAAGGACTTGGTTGCTAAACAATTAACACACAAGTGATTCCAATCCCTCTTCAACATTTTTATATATTATTATATATGATATTTTAATATGTTTTAGTGTTGTAATAACAAATATCCCTCATTGTAACAACTTTCTGGGAGCTAATATAATGATAAATTTATTTAAAATATCTCTGCCATTAGATACTACAATGCTAATGCTGTGTACTTAAGGCCTTAATAAAATTATGAAAATAAATGCATTTAACTATTTTTAAACTTGCCAAAAGGGGCCGCTACCTAAATATATTCTAAGAGTTGTCTATTTAATTAATTGCATATCTTAACAGAAAAATAATACATGGCTCTTAAAGAGCAAAACATGCTTACATTTATTGATATTAAAAGAGTATAATATATTTAGTTAAAAATAGAAGTCTGTTATATAAGTTGGATAATAATGTTTTTTTTTTCAGGGTGTGTTTTTTCAGGCTTTATTGAGGTATAATTTACATACAATATAAATTAACCAATTTTAAGTTTATAATTTGATGAGTTTTGACAAGTTTTTAAATTGTATAATCACTACCATAATCACAAGGATACCATTTCCATCTTGCCCCAAGTTCACTCCCCTGGCAGTCAGTCTCCTCCTACTGTACCTGGCTATCACTCACATTTCTGAGGATACAGTTTTGCCTTTTCTAGACTTTCATATAGATAGAACCATACAGTGTAGACAATCTTTTGTGTCTAGCTTTTGTTTTTACTTAGCAAATTTTCTTATGAGTCATTCTTTTTGTTACATGTTTCTGTTAATGAATCTATTGCATTATATGGACATACTATAATTTCATCAGTTGATGGCAACTTGGACCGTTTCCACATTGAGGCTATTATGAATTAAGCTGCTATAAACATTCCAGTATTAGCCTTTGTTTGAAGACATGTTCTCATTTTTTTTGCATGTAAATACCCATGAATGGGAATGTTATATAGTATATAAGATCTATGTGTGACATAATAACTGTGAATCTGTTTCCAGTGGCCTTTTTGCCTTCTCCCAGCAGCACATCAGTTTTGCAATTGCTCCACATTGTTGTAAACACTTGCTGTTATCAGTCTTTTTAATTTTAGTTTTTCTTTGTAGCAGTTTCTCTTTGTGGTTTTAATTTGCCTTTCCTTGATTATCAATGATGTTGGATGGCTTTTTCTGAGTTTCTTTGCCATTTATATATCACCTTAGGTGAAGTGACTATTCAAATCTTTTGCCTATTATTAAAATTAAGATGTTTGTCTTAATGCTTTGTAAAAATTTTTTTCTTTAAAAAATAGTTCTGGATATAAGTCCTATATTGGATATGTGTTTTGGAAATATTTTCTTCAATTATGGTTTGTCATTTCATTTTCCAAACTGAGAAACAAAAGGCTTTGATTTTGTAGTGATAAGATTTTTTCAGTTTGTTCATGCTTTCTCCTGTGTCCTTTCTAAGAAAGCTTTGCATAAGCCAAGTCCACAAAAATGTCTTTCTGTATTTTCCTCTAGAAATTTTAGAGTTCTACTTTTTAAACCAGTTTTATTGAGGTATATTCACACATTATACAATCCATCCAAAGTATTCAATCAACTGCTTTCAGTATAATCACAGTTTTGCATTTATCAGGAATGGATGATATAATATGAGACTGAATAATTAACTGATATTTATATATTCACTTGTCATGATCCATAAATCAAAGACAAAATCAAAAAGCTTAAATTGTGTATACAAAATGTTAATAATAGTTATATTTGTGTGCATTATGTTTGATTCATTAGAGGATTAGAGGATCACAATCCACATTATATTATACAAAATATCCAATTTAAAAATTAACAAAGCCTTCAAAAAAGGAGAACATCATGACAAATAAACAGGGACTTATTAAGAAGATAGACACTGTGTTTTAGGGGCCTAGAGATCAGTGTTAGCAAAAACTTCAAAGAAGTTATGATAAATATGTTTAAAATACTAACTGGAATTATGTTTAAAGAATCAAAAGACAGTATTATTAGAGTGACTCATCAAATAAAAATAAAGACAAGTTCTTGAAAAATTGGAAACACTGGAGTTGATAAATATAATAACTGAATTTTTTTACAAGTACTTAGATGCCCTCAACAGCATATTTAAGCTAGCAGAAGAAAGAATTAACAGACTTGAAAATAGATCAATAGAGATTAAGATGAAACCAGAAAGAAAATGAAAAAAAATGAGCAGAGACCTATGGGGCACCATGGATCACAATGACATGCTTAATGGGAATTACAGAAGGAGAGAAGAGAGGGGGAAAAGGGCAGAAATAATACTTGACAGAATAATGGCTGAAAAGTTCTCAAATATGATTAAAAACATTACTACATACATCCAAATACTTCTACAAAAATCCAAGTATTATTATCACAAAGGGATCCAACATAGGCACATCATTATTAAACTGGTAAAAGAAAGAAAGAAATTCTTGAAAGCAGGAAAATTCTTCAGGATATAAGGAAATGACATCAAACAATAATTCAAATCCACATGAAGAAATACAGAATGAGGGAAATCTTGACATGTAGATAAATTAAAAAGACTGCACACATATATTTTTTTCTCTTTTGTTCTGTTAACTGATTTAAAATAAATTCAGGGAAGCGGCTGTGGCTCAATCAGTAGGGCTCCCGTTTGCCATATGGGAGGCCCCGGGTTCGGTTCCCGGGGCCTCCTGGTGAAGGCAAGCCTGCCCCGCACGGCGTGGTTGGCTGACCCAGTGAGCACAAGCAGCAAGGGGGGGATAAATGAATAAATAAATAAAATCTTAAAAAAATAAAATAAAATAAAATAAAATAAATTCAACAAAAATTACAAAACTGTGTTTCGGCCTACAACATGTAAAGTTGTAATAAACATGAAAATAATAGTGTGACAATGAATTGTTGCAGGATAGCCTCTAATTCTATTGAAATTAGGTTACTATTGAACCTTTTAAATTTAAGATGCATACTCTAATGCCCATTATATTACATTAAATTGTAATGCCCATTTCAACAATATAAATATAAATCAATATTGTAATAAAAATCCAAGAAAAGAATTAAAATTGTGTATTCAGTTAGATGTAATTTAGATTAAAGAAGGCATAAGATAAGCAATGCAAGAACTACAGCATACGATATATAGAAAACAAGTAACAGAATGAAACAAGTAAATCTTACTGTATTTTAAGTACATTAAGTACAGTTGTATTAAAATTCCACTCAAAACGCAGAGATTAACAAACTAGATCCAAACAAGATCTAAGTACATGTTATCTATGAGAAACACTTTAGATTCACAGACAAAAATTAATTTGAAGGTAAAGGATAGAAAATTACATACTCTATAAGTAACAACAATGAAAGAGCAGAACTGACTGTATTTATAGGAGACACAATAGTCTTAAGATAATGTTACCAGAGGCAAAGTGGTATGTAGTATGTTTAGTAATGACAGAAGAGTCAATTCCTTGAGATAATATAACAGTTACAAATTCACAAATACATATACATCAAATTATGGAGCCCAAAAAATACATGAGGCAAAAAGGTATAAAACTGAAGGGAGAAAGGGACAATTTAGGAATAATAGTTGAAGACTTTATACCTCCTCTCATTAGTAGATAGAACAACTAGAAATCAGCAAAGAATACAGAGCATAGAATTTAGAAAGGGTGAAGTAAAACTGTTTTTGTTCACTGTCTCTTGATACTCCATATAGACAATTCTAAGGAATTTAGTAAATGTGTAGCACCAATGAATTTAGCATGGTTCAGGGGGGAAATATCAATTCCCCAAAATTTATATCTATTTCTCTGTATCAGAAGCTATTTATCAGAAAATGAAATTAAGAAAACAGTTATGTTGACAATGACATCCAAAAGAATAAAATACTTAGAAATAAATTTAACAAAAATGTGCAAAACTTGTATACTAAAAACTACTTTAATCTTACTTAGAGAAATTAAATTTCTAAATAAAGGGAGATATTTCATGTATATGGTTAGGAGACTCAAAATTTTGAGAGATTAATTCACTTCAAATTCATCAATAGATTCAGTACAATCACTTTTAATATCACAGTGGTCTTTTTTTTAGATATTGTCAACATAATTCCAAAATTCTTTAATTTTCAAATGAAGGCAAAAGTTAGAGAACTTACACGACCTGTTTTCAAAACTTACTATAAAATTAAAGTAATTGAGATAGTGTCATTGTCATAAAAATATAGGCACAGAACAATGGAATTGACTTAAGTTTGAAGAATTAAAGCCACTATATTTGTTGGACAATTGTTTTGTGACAAAGATTCCAAGGTAATTCAGTGAGGAATTTTTGGCCTTAACCAAAATTTAGTATGCTTTCCCTTATTCCTAAATAATATAGGTTTCAATATGACCTTGAAAAACTTTGGGAACTTATATTATCTGGTTGAAATATTTATTTCTACTTAAGTAAAGAAGTGTACAGAAAAGCAGAAAATGAAGTGTTGTTGTTCAGAAAAAGAGGAAAATATAGAAAAATTAATCTGGGGGAGCAGATATGGTTTAAGTGGTTGAAAACCTGCTTCCCACATGGAAGGTCCTTGATTCAGGCCCCTGTGACTCCTAAAAAAAAACAAAAACAAACAAACAAACAAAAAACAACAAGCTAAGAAACGAAAAAACCAACTCAGGGGATCCAATGTGGCTCTGTGGTTGATCAGCTGCTTCCCCATATGAAGTCTAGGGTTCAATCCCCAAGCCCAGTACCTCAAAAAAATTAATCAGATCAAATATTTCTACATTCTGATGTTATAATAAACCAGACAGAATATTAAGCAAGTATTCTTATATCTATCTTCACAGCTGAATATTAAGTGGGAATTTTGCATTGGTTAGTTAAGACACTCTTTAAAGCATCTTTTACTTCTTTGTTCCTCAGGTTGTAGATCAATGGATTCAACATAGGAATAAACAATGTGTAAAACACAGAGGCCATTTTGTCAATATTAAAAGTATGCCTGGATTTGGGTTGCAGGTAAATAAACAATATGGTACCATAAAACACAACCTTCACAGTCGATGGGTACCACAGGTAGAGAAGGTTTTGTACCTCCCTTCAGCTGAGTTCATTCTGATGATGGCTACAAGAATAAACAAGTAAGATACAAGAATAATTAGCAGTGAAGAGAGCAAATTACAGCCTGGAAACATCAAAATGATCAGTTCTAATTCATGTGTGCCAGAACAGAGTATGGATATAAGAGGGAGGCAATTACAATAAAAATAGCTGATGATGTTAGAGCCACAAAAGGACAATGTAAATAACTTAATTGTGAGAAATAAGAATAAAAGTGTGCAGTAGAGATATGGAATAAGTACCAAGACCCAACATACTTTCTCTGACATGATGACCACATAGAGAAGAGGTTTGTAGATGGCCTCAAAGCAATTGTAGGCCATTGCTGAAAGAATAAACAGTTCACAGATGATGAAAATTTCAAAGGTTGCTAGCTAAGTGGCACACCAATTATAAGAAATTGTATTATTTTTCACAAAAAAGTTTACCATCATTTTTGGACCAACAACAGAACAGTGGAATATCCAAGATCAGTAATGGACAAAAGTCTAAGGAGAAAGTACATGGGCATGTAGAGCTTGGAATCCAAAAGGGTCAAAATAATCATGCCCAGATTGCCTATAACTGTGACCAAGTATATGACAAGAAAGGTTGCACAGAGGGGTGCCTGCAGTCCAGGCTGGTCTGTGATACCCATGAGAACAAATTCAATCACTTGGGTCACTGCAGTATGATTCTGTTTTTCCATATGGATTATCTTGGGAACCTGTGTAAGGCATAAAATCAATACTTATTGTAGTTGACATGCTATCTCTGAGAGAAAATAGAACATAATGTACAAGCACTTGGGGAATTTTCTCTGTCACAGTTTCTAAATAGAGATTCTGCCATCCATCAGTCCAAAACTACACACAGCATGACTCGATTCATTGAAACTTTGGTCAAGTATGGCTTAGAAGGGCAAAATATTTTGATTTGGCTGTTTTGAGGCCTCTACGATGACTTAGCTCAATTCAGCTCAAGTAGTTTTAAATATGTCAATAGGAATATCTATTATATTTTAGCTTTTAAAATTTTCAAATAATTTGTAAAACAGACATAAAGGGACTTTATAAACTCTTGATGGAATGAAGAATTAGGTGGTGTTTAGGAAACTTCTGACCATTAAATATGGGTTTCATAATTCTCACTATGAATTCATTTTTAAGCAATGCAAAATCTATTGCTATAATATGCTAATTTTAAAGTTTTGTTACTAATGTCATAGCCTGCCTTTGTCACATCTGCCTGTTGTTTCTGAAAATTGATAATTTCTTCACAGTGGTCCTGCAATCATACATATCTTTTCTCCACACAAAGGACCTGACCATTCTGATTATACTTGAAACTTGATGGAGATTTATGTAAAGAGGTGGAGCTGAAAGAAGAATGCAAATTAATTGATACCACTCACTGAGGTCACATTATTACCTCAAGAGAGAGTGCCTTAGATATCTGTTTCTTATTATCTGAAAATCCCATTAGGGAAAAGTCAAAAGTATTTTGTACCTGTGTTTAACTGAATGATAAATTACACAATATCACCAAACACTGGGCATCAGAAATATGCTTCCATTTGTAACTCCGTTATACAACATCATAAACAGAGTACTACACACGAACTCTCTTTCTCTCTCTCTCTCACACACACATACACACACAGAAACACAATACATGAGAAAATTAAATAATGACTTCCAAAAAAGAGATAATGCAATATTTTACATGCGACTTCCATTTTTAAAAAGAGATTTTTTCTGGATATAGAATTGTAAATTGATACAAGACAATATCTTATGATTCGTATTGCTATGTCAAGAAATTTGTGGTCATTCTTTTTTTGTCCCTCTGTATTTAATGTCTTTTATCTCCTGATGCTTTTAAGGATTTCTTTTTAGCATTGGTTTTTAGAAATTTGATTGTAATATGGTCTGACATGATTTTTTTTTCTGTTTATCCCTCCTGGATTCTTTAAGCTCTCATATCTCTGGGAGTTTAGTTGTTCTGTTTTATAAATTTGGCAAAATTCTGGCCAAGAGTGTTTTTTCTGCCACACATATTTTTTTTATTTTCCACTGGGTTTATAGTTAAATGCATGTTAGATAGTGTACTATTGTTAAACAGAACTCTGAGACTAAGTTCTTGTATTTATTTTAGTAATTTGTTTTTGTAGTGACTTCTTTTGGATAATCTCTTTGTGATATGTTTAATTTACCTGTTTTATTTTTCAGTGAATAATCTGTCATTACTCTCATTTGACAATTTTTATGTTCATATTGTATTTTCATCTCTAAATTTCCTTTTGGTTAATTTTTAAATCTTTTCTAAATTTCCTTGTTATGTTCTGGTTTTCTGTTAAATCACTGAATATATTGTAATCGTTGTTTATAGTTCTTATCTGCTAATTGTCTTAACAGTTCTTTCAGGATCAATGCAAATTGACTGATCTATCTAGTAGACAGATGACATGTTTCTACTTGCTCATATGAGTAGTATTTTGGATTAGATGCTAATCATATTTAATTTTATGTTAATGTATGTTATATTTTGTTGTGTGTATAAGAGAATGTTAATTTTTTAACCAGGGATCCCATTGCTCCTTTTGAAGCTTGTTTTCTAGCTAGATGGGTAGAATTAGAATTCTAATTCCAAAAGGCAAGAGTGTAGAGGCCTTTTTGAAGATCTCTACTGAATGCCCTGGTCTTCCACAAGGCCTAGGCTCTCTGGCTCTTTGGAACTCTAACTTATCCTGTCCTCCCTGACCTCTGTGATTTGTTCAGCTGATGCATTCCTGGTCCTTCCATCCACAGCCTGGTAGTGTTTGACAGCCATCATGCTCGACTTAGCCACAAACTGAAGGAAATCTATTTTAGATGTGTGGGGCTTATTCTCCAAACAGTTCCCTGCTCAACAGTACTCTGTCCTGTAACAGCTTTCAACTGCCACAGCTTCCACTGAACCCAGTATTTGTCTCCTCTTTTCAATAAGCCCATGTTCACTGCTTTGAATTGACCTGGAATCCAGAAAGACTTTAGACCATGTGCCCAGAATATCCTGGTGCTCATTTTTCTTTTCCTGTCTCTTTGAAAGCACAGCCCTTTCCTCATGTTGTTCAATGTCTGAAAATGTTTTTTTGTGGATTTTTTTAGGAGGTACCAGGGATTGAACCTAGGACCTTGTACATGGGAAGCAGGCACTTAACCACTGAACTGAACTACATCTGTTTCCCTGAAAACATTTGTTCCTAGGCTTTGTGCTAGTTGTTTAAAGCAGAGGTTGATTCTGACCCCAAGTACTTTGTAATGGAAAGCAGCATAAATATGAAAGCATTTTGATTAGAAATCTTTATATGCCTATCTAATTTTAGATATGAAAACAAACTTTTTAAAAAAGAGAGCAGACTTTTGTTGAAATGTATGAGAGCTGTATATTGCGATTGATGACTAGTGAGGATTACTCTAAACTGCTGAAGCTTTGCTGTGTAAGGATGGGGCAAATCTAGAGCAGGGGAGATATAATATGTTTTCAGTGTAATATATTATACTCTCTATATACCGATAAATATAAATATAAATTTATAAAATTTCTAAGATAATAGTTTTGCCATAAGTTTTTGTTGAAATCAGTGAATGGCCTGAGTTTCTTATCTAAGCTGACCAATTAAATTTGAAAAATAAAGATCACAGAGGACAAAAGAAATCTCCTTAGGATGTATGGAAATTAGATCAGACAAAAATTCAAATCGACATGAAGAAATACAGAACATGGGTAAATATAGACATGTAGGGAATATAAAAGACTACATACAATATAATTCTCTTTTTTCCATTAATTGATTTAAAATAAATTGTACCAAACAATAAATACAAAGATGTTTTGTTGACATGTAACATACAGAGATGCAATACATATGATAATAATTGCATGACAATGAATCAATGTTGAAGCAAATTTTCTAATTTTACTGGAATTAATTTTATATTAACTGTTTTAATTTAAGATGCATATTGTAATGCTCAGGGCAACACTTAAGAATATAACTCAATATTATAATT
>JAKSZT010054180.1:795227-830069 GCA_026826555.1 Tolypeutes matacus
AAAAATGAAGCCAATAAAGCAGCCAAATACATGTAATAAGAAAATTAAAAATAATAAAAAGATTTTTTTTGACATTTTGCTTTTCATCATTATATCATCAGTTGAAATATTTGTGCAGTGACATTTTCTTCCATTTATTCCCCATGGTCAATGGTTTACATTATGGTTTACATTTTGAACCATATACTTGTATCAATTTCTTAATGATATTTAACATGGCTTATATGCATCATTGCAAAATCATATAGAACACTCCCATTGCCCCAAAAACACTCCTTGTTATGTCTATTCTATTCTTCCATCCCTGTCCCCTTGGGGCCCATGGAGACCAGCAGGCTTCACTCTTTGAAGTGAAAGATTCATAGTTACATGCAACAACACTGAAGGCTTGACACACTGGTCTGTCCTCCCTTATGAGGCACCATCCATGCTGTTGAGAGGCATATATACCAAGGAACCAAGAGTGTCTACAACTGCAAGCAAGAGAGTCCCATCCATTGGCATTATGGGATGGAAGCCTCCCCTCAATTAAAGATGGAGTAGGCATCACCATGCCAGAATCCTCAGGTTTGGGGAATCAACTATGGACTAAAGTAGACTTACTAGTATTCTATAATAGACGTATTATGATTCTAGCAATGGAAGAAATATAATTGATATGGAGGCAGTGGCCACTGGAGTTTCTGAGGGGAGAGAGAGAGAAAACAGGTATAATACGGGGGCATTTTTGGGACTTGGAAATCGTCCTGAATGACATGATGACAGATTCATGTCATTATACATCTTGCCATGACCTACAGAATTAAGTGGGAGAGAGTGCAAACTACAATGTAAACCCTCACAGACATCACCCACCATCTTGCTTCAACACATGGCCAATGACTGGGTGAGAAAGTACATCTTAGGGTTCCTTGAGTTGGACTCTTTAGGGCCTTTTGACACTAGGCTTCTACCCCAAATAAACATCCTTTCTAAAAGCCAAAAAATAATGGTATATTAAGTTAGATGTATTTTAGATTAAAGAAGATATCAGAGAAGCAATATAAAACTAAAACAGAGAAGACATATAGAAAACAAATAACAACATGAAATATATTAATCTAATTATATTATAACTAACTTAAGTGCACCAGGAATAAAAATTCAGAAATTAACAGACTAGATAACCAAACAAAATCCAACTATATGTTGTCTATGAGAGATACACTTTAGATTCATAGATAATAATAAGTTTAAAGTTAAAGGATGAAAACTTATGCCACACGAGTAGCAATCAAACATGACAGAGTGGAACTAACTGCATTTATAGGCAACAAAATAGACTCAAGACAATGTTACTAGAGACAAAGTAGTATATTTAATAATGCTAAAAGAGTCAATTCATCAATATAATTCATGACAATTACAAATTCATAAATAAATACACCCTAACATGGAGCCCCAAAATATACAAAGGGAAAAAGGACAAAATTGAAGGTAGAAATGGACAATTTAGAATTAATAGCTGGAAACTAAAATACCCCCTTTTGGTAACAGACAGAATAACTAGAAATCAGCAAAGATCTAGAGCATAAAGTTTGGAAGGAATGAAACAAATATGCTTTTGTTTACAGATACTTGATACTCCTTATAGACATTTCTAAGGAATTTTTAAAATTATGTAGAACTAATAAGTTTAGCAAGATTGAGGAGAAAAATCAACATCCATTATTTATGTTTATTTCTCCATATTAACAACTAATGATCAGAAAATGAAATTAATAAAGTACTTTCAGAAGGGTTAGGACATCAAACATCAAATATTACAAAATGCTTAGAAATAAGTTTAACAAAAAAGACAAAACTTATAAACTATTATGGCAATTTGATATTATTTATGAATTCCAAAAAGAAATATTGATTATGTTTGTAAACTGGTTTGTTCCTCTGGGCTTGATACCCTTTGACTGATTTAAATTCGAAACCTTTATACTTACATGATTAAATCAAGATTAGGGCTTTGATTCAACCATGCCATTAGGGCCTGCAGGCCCCTGCCCCCTTGCTGGGCTATATAAATGGATACTCAATCTAGAAATTAGAAGCAGATATGCAAGAAAAAAGGAAGGGGACTCCACAGATATGGAAGAGGTTCCTGCAGCCCAGGGAAGAGAGATAAGCCTTATAGTTTGCAGCTGAACAGAACAGAGCAGCTGAACTCTATGCCAGCCTACAGCTGAGATTAGAAGAAGCTGGGCCCATGGAGTCTTAAGAGGACAGAGAAAGGCTGAACCCTCACAGATATCACCCACATTCTTGCATCAACTGGCAACAGTCTTTGAGTGAGAAAATCCCTGTTATGGTACTTTGAGTAAGTCTCTTTAGGGCCTTGTAACTGTAAGCTTTTACCCCAAATAAATACCCTTTATAAAAACCAACAGATTTCTGGTACTTTGCATCAGCACCCCTTTGGCTGACTAATACAACTATATATTACAAAACCTTGCTGTGAAAAATTAAAGCTCTATATAAAGAGAGATGTGTCATGTACATGATTAATAGATGCAAAATTTTTAAGATGGTAATTCTCCACAATTTTTTAAAAAGATATATATATATATTTATTTCTCAGCCCTCACCCCCCCATTGTTTGCACTCACTGACTGCTCTCTGTGTCTGATCATCTTCTTTTTAGGAGGCACTGGGAACTGAACCTGGGACCTCCCATGTAGAAGGGAGGAGCCCAATCACTTGAGCCACCTCTTTTCCCTGATTGTTGTGTCCTTCATTATGTTTCCTTGTTGTGTCTCCTCATTGTGTCATCTCCTTGTGTCATCTTGTTGTGTCCGCTAAACACACCATCCTGTCATGTCAGCTTGCTGTCTTGCTTGTTTTCTTTAGTAGGCACTGGGAACCAAACTTGGGACCTCCAATGTGGTATGCAGGCACCCAACTTCATAAGCCACATCCACTTCCCAATTCTCCACAAATTGACCTATAGATTCAGTGCAATCACTTTCAAAATCCCAGCAGGCTTTTTATGGTCAATATTGTCAAACGGATTTTTAAACTCATTTGGAAATGCATCAGAGTTAAAATAATCATAAAAATTTTTTTAAATGAAGAAAAAGAATCAGAACTTACACAATCTGACTGCAAACCTTACTGTTAAACTACAGTAATTGAGACAGTGCATCATTGCCATAAATATATATGTAAAGCCAAGAAATAAAGTCATATATTTCTGGACAATTGTTTTGAGACAAAGATGCCAGGGCAATTTAGTGAGGAATTTTCTGTTTTCTCATCAAATGGTCCCGTGACAATTGGTTATTTATATTTCAAAAAATGAACTTATACCCTTACCTCAAACTTTACACAAAAACTTACACAAAATTGATCATAGAAATAAATGTAAGCATAAGAACTATAAAACTTCTAGAAGTAAAAATAGGAGAAAATATTTATGACCTTAGATTAGGCAAATATTTCATAGAAATAACATTCCAGTGTGATCCATAACAAAAAATGAAAAATTTGAATCTCATCAATAATAAAAACTTTTATTTTCAAAACACAAAAGATAACATATAGAAAATGAAAGGACAAGTCACAGAATGGGAGAAAACACCTGTAAATATCATGTCTGGTAAAGAGCATGAATCTAGAGTATAGAAAGAAAAATTGCACTCAATAAGAATACGAATAACACAATTACAATATGTGCAAATGGTTGGTTGGATATCTTAACAAAAATATATATGAATGACTAATAAGCATCTAAAATTACCTTCAATACAATTAGCCATTAGGAAAATGCACATTAAAACTACAGCATGATGGCATAAACACTCATCATAATGGCTCTAATAAAGATGAATGACTACAGCCAAGTATTGGTGAGGATGTGAAGAAACAGAAAACTCTGGAAAACTTCTTGGAAGTTTCTTTAAAGATTTAGTATAGAATCACCAATCACCACAGCATTTCCAATCCTACATATCAACCAAAGAAAAATGAAACCATACCTATAAAAGTTAGATGTGTACACAAATGTTAATAGCAGCATTATTTGTATTAGGCATAAACCGGAAGTGATCCAAATGTCCATCAACTAATAAATGGATAAACAAATACTATTCAGCATGAAAAAGGAATGGACTTTTAATGTATACTACAACATGGATAAAATGTACACGCAAAATAATATTATGCTGATTGAAAGAAGTCAGACACCAATGACTACATATTGCATGATTTGGTTTATCTGAAATTACCCAAAAAGCAAATCCATGATAAAGAATGTAGGTCAGTGGTTGCCTGGAGCTATATGTGGGAGTGAAATTTAACTAGATATTTGCCTGAGGGAACTTTTTGTGGGAATAGAAATAGTTAATAACTGGATCGTTGTATGTTTCCATGACTTTGTGCATTATTTAAAACCATTGATTTTGTAAACTTGCAACTTTCAAACTGGATCATGATTGTGCAATTCTAAAACTTTGCTCAAATAAATTTATGTAAAATCCATTTATCTACAATAGGTGAATTTTTATAATACATAAATTAAACCTCAAAAAAACTGTTAAAAACATAATAAAGTAATAATATAAGGATTTTTTTTAATGTTATGACTAAGTCTCAATTTATCCAGGTGCTATAAAATCTGAAGCCTGATTTATGACTATGCACATTCTACAAATATTGAAATATAGCTGAATTTGTGTAATGAAAGTATGAACCCAACATGATTTCAAGTTTGTGAAGTTTGATGTAGTCATTAAGAGTGTGGGTTTTTGAGTCAAATTCATGTTGTTGTTTTTTGGTTTTTTGTTTGTTTTAGTATGTATTTTTTAAGATACTTAGATTACATACATGTTACACGAAAAATATAGGGATTCTCATATGCCCCACCTCCCACACCTCCCACAACCTCCTTCATTAGTGTGGCACATTAATTGCAATTGATAAACACATCCTGGGTCTTTGCCATTAAGTATGGGCCACAGTTCCCATTGTAGATCACACTCACTTGCACACAGTTCTGCATATGATGATATAAAATAGCCTATATCTGTAGTTGCAATGTCCCTCAGGACAATTCCCAAGTCCCAAAAAAGTCCCTGTATTACAACTGCCTTTCCATCTCCTTGCCCCCAGAGCCTCCAATGGCCACTGGTTGCACTTCAATGTTGTAATTTCTTCCATTGCTTGAATTACAATATATCTGTAGTGGAATACCAGTAAGTTCACTCTAGTCCATAGCTCTTTTCCCCATCCTGAGGAGTCTGGGTTGGTGATGACCACTCCACTTCCAATTGAGAAGGGGCTTATATCCCATGGGGAAGATGGATGGGGTTATCCTTCTTGCAGCTGCAGATTCTCTCCATTCCCTGGGATGTCTGTTGTTCATCATCATCTCCCCGCCAGTTGTCCTGGATGAGTTCAATGAGCTGTAGAGTAGGAGTTGCTGTTCCACTGAGGTTCTGATCCCAACTGGCACATGGACAACCCAAATTCTCTAGTCTCTGGATGTACACCTACAAACTCCAGCACCAGGTAAAGGTTTGAATAGAAGGGACAGATGAGCCATGTGCAGGGAAGACATAGTTGAGTCCAACTCTGTCATTCTCAGGAGCACAAACTCCAAAATGGGGCCCACTGGCAAGGCATCAAACTCCAGAGCTACCCTGACATAGGACCTGGGTGTCTCCAGAGCCCTCAGTAGCCCCACAATTTGGGGTGATATCCATTTTGGAATTCTATGAGGTCCTACTGAGATGTGCATAAGCATTACCTCTGGGATGACCTCCAGAATAATTTTGAAGACTCTTAGCAATATAAACTCATTTGTCTTTACCTTTTCCCCCCTTTTATTCAAGTTCTTTTTCCAGATCCATTGCCAATTGACACTTGGTAGCAATCCTAGGTGCCAGGGAGGCTCATACCCGGGAGTAATGTTCCATGCTGGGGGAAAGTAATGCATTCATATGCTGAGTTTGGCTTAGAGAGAGGCCACATTTGAGCAAAAAGGAGGCTTTTGGTAGGCAACTTTTAGGTACCCCATAACAATAGGCTAAGTTTCAATTTCAAGAGCAAAGACTCATTAGGCTATTCATCATGGGCCCATCAGTGGATTATCCTCCTTCACCAGTCCCTGGCCCTGCACATGGGGAACTGTTGCTTCTCCCTTAGAGAATGGCATAGCTCTCCTGCATGGGAATTCAGTATTCTCTCATTTATTGAGTGATTCTCCACCCACTGTGACAATGCTCCATGAACATTTGAACATTTTTATATAATTTATATTTATGGCCCGGGGAATGGGGTGGGAGGAATAGAATATTGCAGCTATGAACATCTGTGTATGACAGCTCCTTGAGTAGCTGCTTTTAAATATTTTGGTTATATACAAAGGAATGGAATTGCTAAGTCATATGGTACTTCTGTTTAATTTTTGAGGAACTTGAAACTGTTTTCTACAGTGGCTCACTATTATACATTACAACAAGCAATGCAAGAGTGTTCTTGTTTCTCCATATCTTACCAAAACATGTTATTTTATATTCTGTTTTATTAAAGCCAATATATGCATGTGAAGTAGAATTTCACTCTGGTTTTTATTTGATTTCCTTAATGAACAATGACATTGTATATTTTCCCATGTGCTTATTTGACACTTGTATCACTTTTTTGGAAAAATGTCCTTACATATTCTTTACAAAATTTTTTTAAATGGGTTTTTTATCTTTTGTTGTTGAATTGTAAGACTTCTTTATATATCTTGGATCTTAAACCCTTATCAGATAAGTGATTTGCAAATATTTTCCCATTACATGGGTTGTATTTTCCCTTTCATGATAATGTCCTTTAATGGACAAAACTTTTTATTTTTGCAGCTTAATTTATGTGTTTTTTTTTTTCTATTGTTGCTTGTGCTTTGGCTGTCAAATACAATAATCCATTTACTCATCTATTGTCATTAAGATTATCTCTATGATATTCCACATGTTTTATGGTTATATCTTTTATACTGAGGTCTTTGACTCATTATGAACTATTTTTTAATGTAAATTAAGTTAGGAATTCAGAATCATTTTTTTTGCATATAGTTATTCAGTTGTCTCAACATCATATGTTTCTGTTTGAAATTTCCAAGTTAGACCATCCATCAAAGTGGTTCGGATCTTTCCTAAACACAACGTCTTTCTACATTTATGATAATGTTTCTCCATTAATTCACTTTTGGGTTTTATATATTTTGTAAAATTGTCAGTTATTATATGATTTTCAAGACAATGAAGGAGTAAATGCACTTTAAATGTCCTAAAATGTGTACTTTTCTCTTAGAGGCTCAAATGCCTGGGGAGAATACAATAACAACAATAAAAACAGGTGGGATAAAACTGTCAGAATTATGCTAAAATTTGTTTACTTCTTTTCCTAGCTATCTTATTGGACAGATCAAATATTTTTCATAACACACTATCTATGCCAAAGCAAAGTAAAGAGAAAAAATCAAATTTAGTTGCTTTCTGTAAATTAGATTTCATGTTTGAGAATTTTCTCTTATCTTTTTAATTATTTCACTAAGATGGAGAAAACATTAAATATAGAATATTGTTTTGGTTTGCTTTTTTTTTTTTTTGCTTATTGGACACAGAGAAGAGTTTAAAATTAATTAGATATTTCTCTCCAAAGATTTTAGTGACTAAATATAAAATAATAAGGAAATCATATGTCCAAAGACTGCACTTTAGTTCAGCTGAATTTAACCCACAATCTTTTTATGTATCTTCTCTTAATGAAAATCCCCTCTTCCATAGAGTAGCTTTAATGAGTAATTTTGGGTTATATGCAAAGAAAACATTTTACCTTAGGCTTACTTGTCCTTATAATCTGTTGTTCTTCCTTCTTTAACAATATAGCATTATCTAAAATAATGCTAGAAAGTGTTAATATTAGAAAGTGTTCCAATATTACTTCCTGGTTTTAACAATAGCTTTTCTTCATCGTGTTCTCTATGAATAATCACATTTAATAAATCCTTTAGTCCTTCCAATCACATAACAGAAGTATCTTTTTTTAATCCTTCTTTTTGTACTCTGCATTCTCTGTATTCACTTTTTATCATCAATTCCTTTCTTAGGTAACTACTATCTATGCATTGAAATATGCCCATAAAATCAGTAAGACACTAGGTATCTCAGAGGAAGCAAAAAAAATCAAATTCTAATATATCAAATTGTACAGTCTATGTCATGCATACTTGAATACAGCACAGATAACATGAAATGTTTATCACAGTAGAAACGACCAATAACAAAAGGACAAATACATTTTTCATGTTGTCAACAGATGTCACAGAAAATTCTTTGTCTCAAACTTTCTGTGCACTGTTGTTTTAGACTCAGAAAATACAATGAATACAAGATTGAGAAGATACCTGTCCTTAACAAAACTGACAGAAACAAATACATTGTTTGCTGGTATAGAGTGCAGTAAGTGTTCCTATAGCCTACATCAGCTCCACAGTTTAAATAGGTCTGGGGCACATGCTCAATTCATAGTATTTAATATTTTGACATACTGTACTGCAGGGGTGAACACCAATAAATAAGGGTAATGATGAATGTTTGTGCTGTACATGCTGGAATCAGCTGTCAGAGACCATACGTGTGTCTACAATCAGAAGCCAGGAGTCATGGAAATTACCCAAATTTTGTGTAAACAGAATCAAGACAATTCTTATCCATTCACAGTGGAGTGAGTTGCTACAACAGTGCATCATGGGAACACAGGGTAAAACAGAAACTTTCAGCAATAATCCCTTTATTGTACCAAACAAAGAGTCCAGGAAGGGCAAAGCTACTTGTCACTGATATGGCTAGAACTGCCATATGATCCAGCAATTCCACTGCTGAGTATATATACAGAAAAATTAAAAGCAAGGACAAGAACAGATATATACACACCAATATTCATAGCAGCATTATTCACTATTACCCAAATGCCCATCAACAGATGAATGGATAAACAAATTGTGGTATATGCATACAATGGAATTTTACTCAGCTGTAAGAAGGAATGCAGTGCTAACACATGGAATAACATGGATGAATCTTGAAGGCCTTATTTTGAGTGATGCAAATAGTCACTGAAGGACAAATATTTCATGAATTCACAGATATGAATTAAGCAAATTTAGCAGACACACAGAGCTAGAGACTGGAATATAAGCTTACAGGAGATAGAAAGGGAGAAGAAAGTTGTGAGCCAATGCCTATATGGGCAAACTCTATGATAAGGTGGAAGTGTGTAGTTGTGCAGTGGAGGGGTATGACAGTGGTACAGTGATATTGGGTTGGGTGGTATTAGTTTTTCAGGGGGATAGGGTGGGGAGGGTGGGTTGTACTGTACATGGAACTTGGGGGAGGGGGGAGGGAGGGAGGGAGCAAGTGAACACTGGGGATTTGAAGGTATGAGATTGAAACTCCAAAGTCGGGAATGTTCTTTCAGCAATATGGCAGGGGAGGGTTACTGGTTTAGGGTGTTGAATGTAGGGGGCAATCAGGACAGGGTGCATCTGGGCAGGCTTCTAGGGAGTGTGTGAGTGTTCATCTTGTCATAGTGTGTTGTATCAGTGGGTAGAGACCCACATAATGAGCGAGAAGGCATTGTACACCCTCCTTGGGAGTCCTGCTATATTCCCTAATAGAAGTGCACGAGTCTCGCGAGAGCATTGGCAATGGCTAAAAGGGGAGGACAGGCCAGTAACTCAAGCCTTCTATGTTGTTACAAGTAACTGAGAATCTTGTTCTTCAAGGAGCAAAGGCTGGTGATTGCCATGGGCCCCAAGGGGAGCGGGAAGGAGAAATAGAATAGATGGAACATGGGGCATATCAGGGGTGATGGAAGTTTTCTACATGATCTTGAAATGATAGATACACACCATGTTAAATTTCATCAAAATTTATAAAAGTGTGTTGCCCAAAATGTAAACCATAATGTAAACCATTGATCATGGTTAGTAGCTATGTTTCAATATTTGTACATCAATTGTAACAAGTGAATCATCCACAAATAAAAGTTTAATAATAGGGGAAAGGAGAAAAGGGAGAAGATGTTGGGTATGTGGGAATCCCCTATATCCTATTTGTGGCTTTTCTGTAATCCAAAACTTCTTTAAAGAAAAAATGAAAAAAGTAAGACACTGGGAGAATAAGCAGTAGAAAATATCACGGTACATACAGGACAACAGATGTTACAGTGATAAAGACAATGTCGAAAAATTTTTAAAATATTTTTCCATTATTTATTATTCCAAATTTTTATTTAGTTTTTATTTTTTAAAAAAATTTTGTACTTTATTTCTTATTTTTAAAACTATCATTAAAATTTCATTTTCTTATTAATTGTATTTGGTTAATTTGTTTGCTTCAGTTTTGAATAAGTTTAAGATCACAGAAGTGTTACAACTATGACAGGGGAGGACCATTGGTGTGGGATATCAGTGATGGGGGATACATGGGGGGAGGTTCACCTGGGGAATACATATAAGACATGTAAACATGCTCAAGTGTTCATGGGGCATTGTTACAATGGGTGGAGGATCATACAATAACTGAAAGAATATTGAATTCCCATTCTGGGGAGCTCTGCTGCATTCTCTAATGGAATAGCAAGAATCCCCCATGTACAGGGGCAATGACTAGTGAAGGAGGGTGGTCCATTGATGGGCTCTTGGTATTGATGACTGTACTTATGAACCTTTACTTTTGAAACTGAAACCTAGCCTAGTACTATAGGGTGCCTAAGAGTTACCTCCTGAGAGCCTCCTTGTTGCTCACCTGGCTCTTCTGACCCTTCTATTTGAACCTATAATTACTACTAGAGTTGATAGGTGTACTTCCAAGAGTCTTAAATCTTTAGGATGTTCATCTACCAGCTGCACCCTGAATCTCAACAGAGATCCAACACCTATTCTCTAGTTCATTGGTCTCACCCAGGACATCTAACAAGAAGATGATGATGGACAAAGAACATCCCAAGGAACTAAGAGAGTCTATAACTGCAAGCAAGTGAATCCCATCCAACTGCCCTATGGAATGAAAGTCCTCTCTCAATTAGAGGTGGAATGGGCATCACTATTACAGAATCCACCGGATTGGGGAATGAATTATGGACTAAAGTAGATTTACTGGTATTCTTCTATAGACTTATTGAGGTTCTACTAATATAAGAACTTATGTCATTGATGTTGATGCAGTGGCCCGTGGAGGTTCTGAAGGCAGGGAAATTGAAAATTAGGTGTAATATAGGAGCATTTTCGGGACCTGGGAATTGACCTGAATGACATTGTAATGACAGATACAAGCCATTAGATCCAGACCTTTATATATCTTGCCATAACCTACAAAAATGTGTGGGAGAGAGTGTAAACTACAATGTAAACTTAATCCATGTATAGTGGCAATGCTACAAATTGTGTTCATCAATTGGAACAAATGTACCATACTAATGAAGGATGTTGTTAATGTGGGTAAATGTGAGAGGTGTAGGAAGCAGGGCATATGGGAATCCCCTATATTTTTAATGTAAAATTTATATAATCTAAGTATCTTTTAAAAATAATAAATAAATAAATAAATAAATAAACAAACAAACAAATAAATAAATAAATAAGGAGCAGGAGAAGAAGTCCTATAATAGGCTCTCTCCAAGGTTTGCCAAAAACTGCTCTAATATGTCGACCATAGACAGCAGCTCCTCCTGATCCAAAGCAGTGACCAATCTTTGCTCTTTGACTGTGTTTTTTATCTACCTTGATGTGGAGGGAGCCCCAAAATTGAGAATTTCTGTTCTGATAAGTATCTGGTGTTACTTGTTCCCAGTTTATGGGTTCATTAACCTTAACATGTTTCCCAGGTTGTGGAATAGCACACAGTAGAAAAGTAGGTGCGGATAGTGGAATTCTGGAGGATGGCTTCTGAGCTGAGTTTGTGACTTCCCCAAAGACAAAGGTGGGGGCTGGTGAGGTCTGGGATATGGGCATCTATTTCTCTATGATTTCTCTAATTTAATGAGGTACTAGATTTTTTTCTTCTAAATGTCTCTTACTTTTTTCTTAGGTAGGAAGAATTTTTGGTTTCCTTCTCCAATTGTGTTGCTCCCTGAGAAAATAGTAGATAATTCACTCTTATCTGCAAATCATCAACAATGTTTCAATAATTGTCCTCATGCATCTGTTAATTATGTAGCATATTCCCCAATGAGAAAATATTAGGAAAATTGAAAAATGAAAAAAACAACATAAATGATAATTTATAGTCCCAAGGAAACATATATAATACAAAAGCACTCATTTACATAAAATCCATGATTACATTTATATATAAAGTAAATTTTATCTTTTCAAAGAACCAACTTTTTGGTCAATGATTTTCTTTATTGCTTTTCAATATTTCTTCTGTCCCTATTTTTTTTTTTTTTTTTTTAATGTACAAGGGCCGGGGATTGAACCCAGGACCTCATATCTGGGAAGCCAGCACTCAACCACTGAGCCACATCAGCTCCCCTGAGTTAGGGTTTTTTGTTTGTTTTGCTCATTGTTTGTTTTTGTTTTTTCAGGAGACACCAAGAACTGAACACAGGACCTCCTATGTGTGAGGTGGGAGATCAACTGCTTGAGCCACATCACCTCCCCATTTATCTTTTTTCGAATCTTTGTTATTTCCTTTCTTCTACTGGCATTGAATTTATTTTGCTCTTCATTTTTTCCTACATTTCATGAGATGTAAAGTTAGGTTGTTGTTTGGCAATTTTTCTTCTTTTTTATTTATTTATTTTTAATTTGAGAAGTTGTGGGTTAACAAACAATCATGTTTACCCTACAGGATTCCCATATATCACCCACCTTCAACACCTTACATGGCTGTGATACAATTGTTACAAATGACAAAAAAATGTCATAATATTAATGCTATCTATAACCCATAGCTTACATTTGGTGTATTTTTCCCATAACCCATCCTATTATTAACACCATGTATTAGTATTGTATACCTGTTATGGTTCATGATGGAATAATCTTATATTTATACTGTAAACCACAGTCCATCATTCACCATGGGGTTTGCCATGTTATATTATCTCCTGTCTTATACAATTTGTAGCTATGTGAAATTATTTAAAGAACTCCAAAAAGAGAAAGATCATGTTTGTGAACTAATCCATTCCAGTGGGTACAGTACCCTATGGTTGCATTAAGCTCAGCTGATAGGGCCTTTGATTAGATTACATGATAAGATCACTTTATGGCTAAGAACTATCTTTGATTGTACTATCAGTGAGGCATGACTCAGTTTGAGTATCTATCCTCCTGCTGGGTTGTTTCCTCTTTGTCTCACACAGAAGAAAGTATGTCAAGTATGACCGCAAGGTGCTACAGAAACACCTCAACCTGAAGGAGTGGATCCTCAAGCAGCTCACACGCCTCTAAGACAGCCAGGAAGAAGAGATCCCAGAGCTGGAGATTGATGTGGATGAGCTTCTGGACATGGAGACTGACAATACCCAGGCTGCCAGGGTCAAGGAGCTGCTGGTTGACTGTTAAAAACCCACTGAGGCCTTCATCTCTGACCTGCTGGACAAGATCTGGAGCATGAAAAAGCTGAGCACACTCCAGAAGTAGTAAGGGTCCATGACCCTGGCGTCAGCAGCCCCCACAAGACAGGAATCGTAGCAACAGGAATACTCAGGGGGCTCTGTGGCCAGGCCTGGTGCCATGAGTAGGGCTTCTTGTGCCCCTGGCCCAGGGGCCTCTTTCCCTGTCCTTTCAGTTTTCCACTTCTGGGGTTTTTTATTGTTATTAAACTGATGGGACTTTTAAAAAAGAGAGAGAGAGACACAGAAGAAAAGGAGGCACCATATTTGATCCTGCAATGTGAGAGAAAGGACTCCAGTTTTGTCCATAGTTGAGCTGCAAAGAGAGAAGCCCTCAAGAGGCTCAAGGAGCTGAGGCCAAGGGAGATGTGCCATATGCCTGACAGCTTGAAGCTGTACTCAAGAAGAAAGCTGAGCAGCTGAGACTGATAGAGGGGGCCAGAAACGGACAAGCTTTATGCCTAGTTGCTCACAGCTGAGCTCCAGGAAACAGTAGATTTTGGAAGGGAAGGCAGAGACCTTGGCAGATGTCAGTGGCCATATTGCTCACTATGTTTCTGGGCAACAACATGATCTGTAGGTGACTTTGGTGAGAAAGCACCTCTGATGGTGCCTGGATTTGGACATTTCATGGCCTTAGAACTATAAGCTTTTACTCCAAATAAATCCCCTTTATAAAAGCCAACACATTTCTAGCACATCAGCAGCCTTTTGGCAAACTGAAACACAATCCATCCAAAGTATATACTCGGTGGCTCTAAATTTCATTAGAGAGTTGTGTTGTCATTAGCTCAGTCCATTTCAGAATGTTCTCATTACTTCAAAAGGAAAAATACCATAACCCCTTGTACTCCCCTATTATTGACCCTTTGCATTGCTATAGTACTTTCTTTGCCATTGCTGTAAAAATATTACATTATTATTTTTAACTATAGTCTATATGTTATATTAGTTATATTGTTCCCATGTATCTCCATATTCTTAACACCTTGTAAAAGAGGAAAATTCTTATATTTGTACTATTAACCACAATCATCATCCACCACCAAAATCATTATGTTTTACAATCCCTCAATATCCTCATTAATATCACATTAACCTCTCTAGACTACCCTTTCAGCCAAAATCACATTTATACATTACAGTGTTGATTATATTCACTATGTTACCATCAACTCTAATCATTTCCCCACATTTACAATCAAACTTATTAAACATTCTACATATATTTAACATCAGTTCCCTATTCTCAACCCACATTCTTTCTCCTAGGTAATCTATACTTCATGAATTTAACTCTATGAATTTACTCATCATATTTAGTTCATATTAGTAAGACCATACAATATTCGTCCTTTTATGTCTGGCTTATTTAACTCAACACAATGTCCTCAAGGGTCATTCATGTTGTCATATACATCCCAAGTTCATTTCTTCTTACAGCTGAATAGTATTCCATTGTATTTATATGCCACATTTTGTTTTTCCATTCATTGGTCAAAGGACATGGGTTGTTTCCATCTTTTAGCAATTGTGAATAATGCTAATATGAACATTAGTGTATAAATATCTGTTCATGCCCTTGCTTTCAGTTCTTCTGAATATATTCCAATAGTGGGATTGTGATCCTGTGGTGCAGTATCTGCAAGCCACAGGCCTTGCCCTTGCCTTAGCCTCGCCTGCGAGGCATAACCCCCTCCCCCGTTCCCCCCTTCCCTCTCTCCCACTTCCTTGTTCCTCCTCACCAATCAGAGCTCTCGCCCCAGTTATTGCCTTATTTGGACATGTTGGCCTTCTCCTCTAGCCTCCCCCCTCCCTCCCAAATCTTCCCTCCACGCCCAGCAACAGCTTCGCCCTATCAGAAGACAACACACTCACCCCCGCCCAACTCTGCCTATAAAACTGTGCAGCTCTCCCTGAATAAAGGTCTTACCTTCCAGCAAGCAAGTGAGTGGTGTCTCTTCATTTATTACTGTCAGGGAGACCACAGGGCACCAAACGGCGACCCTGTGACAACTTCTCCTTAATCTCCGTGAAGACCAGGGAGCCGGGCCTGCACTCTCCTGACAACTTCTTCACCCCCCCGCCATTCCGGAGTGCACGCCGGACGGCCCACAACTAGCCAGTGTCGCCCCCCGGGCTGCAGTAGGGCTGATCACCCTCAGGCCCGGGAACAAAGCGGCACTGTGGCAGTTCTATATTTGGTTGCTTGAAGAACCCGCAAACTGTCGTTAACAGAGGCTGCACAATTTTACATTCCCACCAACAGTGAGGGAGTGTTCCCATTTCTCCACATCCTCTCTAGCACTTGTAGTTTTCTGCTTTTTTAATGATGACAATTCTGGAAGGCATGAGATTATATCTCATTATAGATTTGATCTGTATTTCCCTAATAGCTAGTGACATGGAACATCTTTTCAATTGCTATTTGGTCATTTGTATTTCTTCTTTGGAAGAATTTCTTATCAAGCCTTTTGCCTGATTTTCAATTGGGTTGTTAGTCTTTTTATCATTGAGTTGTATGATTTCTTTATATAACACGGAGATCAAACCATAATTGGATATGCAGTTTCTGAAAATTTTCTCCCATGAGTGGGCTGCCTTTTCACCTTCTTAACAAAGTCATTTTAAGCAAAAAGTGTTTACTTTTGAGAAGGTACAATTTATCAATTTTTTTTCTTTCATTGCTTTTGCTTAGGCTGTATGGTTCAAGAAACTACCACCTACCACAATATCTTGAAGATGTTTCCCTACATTTTTTTCTGGGAGTTTTATAGTTCTAGCTTTTATATTTAGGTACTTGATCCATTTTTAGTTAATATTTGTATAAGATGTAAGATAGCGGTCTTCTTTCTTTTCTTTGGATATGACTGTCCACTTCTCGCAGCACCATTTGTTGAAGAGAATTTTCTGACCCAGGTGGGTGGATTTGATAGCCTTGTCACAAACCACTTGATTGTAAGTGTAAAGTTCTATTTCTGAAATATTGATTTGGTTCCATTGGTCAATATCTTTATGCCAGTGCCATGCTGTTTTTACCACTGTAGCTAAGTAATAAGTTTTAAAGTAAGAAAGTGAGAGTCCTCCAATTTCATTCTTCTTTTATATGGCATTTTTGGCTATTTGAGGATCCTTACTCTTCAAAATTTTTGGTAATTGACTTTTCCATTCTGTAAAAAAAAGCTTGTTGGAATGTTTATTGGGATTGTATTGAATCTGCAAATCAGTTTAGGTGGTCTATTAGAGTTCTTTTGGGAAACAGAATCAACAATAGATATCTGTAAATAGTATGAGATTTTATGAAATTCTCTCATGTGACCATGGAGATGCACAAGTCCACATTCCACAGGCTGTAAAAAAGGGGCTCTGATGAGAGTCCAATGAAGGTTCTTGATGAGTTTCCAGGAGACATTGGCTGTCCAGACACAAGCTGGGAAATTCTCTCTGAATGCTGAAATCACTTCCCCTTTTAAGGCATTCAACCGATTGAATAAAATGACACTCATTGCTGACAGCAATCTCCCTGATTGATCATAGATGTAATCAGCCATCTATGCAGTAAAATCACTGATAACTGAAGTCCATAAATATCCTCGTATTACAATTAGCCCAGTGCTTGCTTGACCAAACCACTGGGCACAATCACCTGGCCAGTTTGACACATTAGCCTAACCATCACAGGTAGTATCACCATTTTAATATTTAGTCTTCCAGTCCATGAACAAAATACCCTTTGATTTATTTAGGCCTTCTTTGGTTTCTTTTCATAATGTTTTGTATTTTTTCTGAATACAGGTGCTTTATGTCCTGTTGATTCCTGAATATTTTATTCTTTACATCACTATTGTAAATGGAATTTCTTTTCTGAATTCCTCTGAAGATTGCTCATAGTAGTGTAGAGAAATGCTACTGATTTTTTAATGTTGTATCCCACCACTTTGCTGATCTCATCTATTAGTTCTGGTAACTTTTCTGTGGAGTTTTCTGCATTTTCTAGGTATAGAATCGTATCATCAGCAAATAGTGAAATTTTTACTTCTTCCTTGAATACTTGAGAGACTTTTATTTCTTTAACTTGACTAATTGTTCTAGCTAGAACCTCTAGCACAATAGGGAATAACTGTGGTGAGAGTGGGCATCCTTGTCTTGTTCCCAACCCCATCAAGAAAGCTTTCTGTCTTTCACTATTGAGTACAATGTTAGCTGTGGGTTTTTCATACAGGTACTTTACCATGCTGAGAAAGTTTCCTTCTATTGCTATCTTTCAGAGTGTTTTCTTTTTTTTTTTTTTATTAAGAAAGATTACTGTATTTTCTCAAATGTTTTTTATGCATCAATTGAGATGATTATGTGAATTCTCTTCTACAATTTATTCATGTAGTGTATTACACAAATCGATTACCTAGGGTTGAGCCACCCTTACATACCTGGGATAAATCCCACTTAATTGTGATGCATAATTCTTTTAATAGGCTTTTGGACTCAGCTAGCAAGAATTTTGTTGACGATTTTTCCATCTATATTGATTAGAGAAATTGATCTGGAATTTTTTTCCCATAGTATCTGTGTCCAGCTTTGGTATTAGGGTGATATTGGCTTCATAGAATGCATTTGGTAGTGTTCTTTCCTGTTCAGTGTTTAAAAATGTTTGAGCAAGATTGGTATTTGATTGTCTTTGAATGATTGGTAGAATTCACCTGTGAAGTCATCTGGTCCTAGGTTTTACTTTTTTGGGGATTTTTTTGATGACTGTTTCAATCTCATAACTTGTGATTAATGTGTTGAGGCCTTCTGTTTCTTTTAGGATCAATCTAAGTGGTCCATGTGTTTTTAGGAATTTGTCCATCTCATCTATGTTCTCTAGTTTGTTGGCATACAGTAGTTCATAGTATCCTCTTATGATCTCTCTAATTTCTGTGGAGTCAGTGGTAATGTCCCTTCTCTCATATCTGCTTTTGTTTATTGACATAGTCTCTTTTTTCCTTTGTCAGTCTAGCTAAATGTTCATTGATTTTGTTGATCTCATAGGAACAACTTTTTTTTCTCTCGCTATCATTTTTTAATTCTCAATTTCATTTACTTCTGCTCTACTCTTTTTATTTCTTCCCTTCTGATTGCTTTGGGATTAGTTTGCTATTCTTTTTCTAGTTTCTCCAGATGTACAGTAGGTCTTTGATTTTGGCTCTTTCTTCTTTTTTAATGTAAGCATTGAGGGGTATGAATTTCCTTGTCATCACTGCCTTTGCTATATCTCATAGGTTTTGATATGTTGTGTTTTCATTTTCATTTGTCTCAAGATATTGACTGATTTCTCTTGCAATTTCTTCTTTGATCCACTAATTTTTAAATAATGTGTTGTTTTTCCTCCATATATTTGTGAATTTTCCCTTTTTCCACCTGTTATCATTTTCAACTTAATTCCATTATGATCAGAGAAAGTTCTTCATATAATGACAATGTTTTTAAATTTATTGAGATCAGACTTGTTACCCTACATATGGTCTATCTGGAGAAGGATGCATAAGTCCTTGAAAACAATGTATATCCTACTTTTTGGGGGTATAATACTCTATAAATGTCTGTGATGTATTGTTCATTTATCATATTATTCAAGCTCTCTGTTTCCTTATTTATCCTTTGTCGAGATGTTCTATCCAATGCTAAGAGTCGTGTATTGAAGTCTCCAAATATTGTTGAAGAGATTCCTATTTTTCCCCTCAGTTTTGCCAATGTGTGCCTCATGTATGTTAGGGCATCCAATTTAAGTGCATAAATATTTATTACAGTTATTTCTTTTTGATGAATTTCCTCTTTTATTAATATGTAACGATCTTCTTCATCCTTCAAAATAGTTTTTATTTAAAATCTATTTTTTCTGATATTAGTATTGCTACTCCAAGCCTTTTTTTGGTTACTATTTGTGTGGAATATCTTTTTCCAACATTTCACTTTCAGGTATCCATTCAGCCAGTCTATATATTTTCATTGGGTAGTTCAATACATTAATGTTAAATGATATTATATAAAGGCATTATTTACTTAGTCCATTCTATCCATTGGCTTTCCAATGTCATATCTTACTCTTGTCCATCTTTTTACCTTTCTCATTACCTTTTCTAATATTTGTTATTTCTACATTCCTCTACAAATCTCTTGCCCCTGTCTTTTCCACTTTGGCTGCAGAATTCCCTTTAGTTACTTTTGTAAAGGTTTTGTGTATTTTTTTTTTTTTGTAACAAACTCCTTGATTTTGTTTGTCTGTGAAGTGTTTAAACTCAACCTCATTTTTATGGACTTTTTTTGCTGGATAAAAAATTCTTGATTGGCAGTTTTTCTCTTTCAGAGCCTTAAATACATCATATAAGGGGCTTCTTGCCAATATGGTTTCTGATAAGAGATCTGTACTTATTTTTATTGAGCTTCCCTTTTATGTGATGCATTGCTTTTCCCTTGCTGCTTTCAGAATCTGCTCTTTATCTCTAGTATTTGACATTTTGAATAGTAGGTGTCTAGTAGCAGGTTTATTAAGATTCACTGTGTTTGGGTTGTGTTGTACTTCTTGGATATTGATATTTATGTATTTCCTAAGCTTTGGGAAATTTTTGGTCATTATTTCCTCAAAAATTTTTCTGCCCCCTTTTCACTCTCTTTTCCTTCTGGGATACGTAAAACACATATATTTGCATTTTTGCATTGTCATTCAATTTTCTGAGAATCCTGTTTCATTTTTTTCCATTATTATTACTTTCTGTTCTCCTGCTTTTTCAAGTTCAGATGCTCTGACCTCCAATTCACTAATTCTATCCTCCACCAATTCAAATCTACTGGTATATGCTCTAATATATATTTATTCTTATCCAATGTGTCCTTCATTCCCATAAGTTCTGTGACTCTTCTATGCAGGCTTTTAAATTGTTCTTTATGCCCACTTGATGTCTTTTTAATATCCTTAACTCTTTAGCATTATTTTCCTTCAGCTCCTTTAATTGATTTAGGAGATTTTTATGAACATCTTTGATTAGTTGTTTAAATCTTGTGTTTCATCAGGATTTTTTATTTGATCCTTTGCCTGAGCCATATCTTCTGGTTACTTGGTATTGTTTGTAATATTTTGCTGATATCTAGGAATCTCATTATGTTGGTGAATTTATTACTATGGTGAATTTCTCTCTCTTGCCTAGTAGTTTTGTTTCATAGCTTGTCTTTGATTTTTGGTTCAAATTATTTTAAATCTTTGAGATAGCCGAGCTTAAGTTATGAAAACATTGCCAGGATACTTACTCTCCAGTTCTTTGGATCACCCAGGACAACTAACAAGGAGCTGATGATGGACAATGACCATCCCAAGGAACTGAAAGAGTCTACAACTGCAAGCAAGAGAGTCTCATCCATCTGTGCCATGGTGTCAAATCCTCCTCTCAATTAGAGATAGAGTGGGTAACACCATCCCAGACTCTCCAGGCTTAGGGAATGAACTATGGGCTAAAGTATTCTACTGGTATTCTACTATAGACTGATTGTGATGCTAGCAATGGAAGAAACTATATCATTCATTTGGAGGCAGTGTACACTAGAGCTTCTGAGAGCAGGGAGAGGGAAATACAAGTGAAATATGGGGGCATTTTGGGGACTTGGGAAATTACCTGAATGACATTACAATGACAGATACAAGCCACTACATATCTTGCTATAACTTAAAAAATTGTGTGGGAGGGAGAGTAAACTACAATGTAAACTATAATCTATGCTTAGTGACAATGCTCTAAAATGTTTCATCAATTGTAATGAATGTACCACACTTATTGAAGGATGTTGTTGATGTGGGAAAATGTGGGAGGTGTAGGAAGTGGTATAAAAATAGTGGTTCTATTTTTATGCAACATTTATGTAACCTAAATACCTTTTTAAAACAAATAAATAAATAAATAAACATATTTTTAAAAAGAGCATTGCTAAGGACCCACAAATAGAGTGCAGAACAGATTCAAGAGTGCCTGGAGACCTCTCTCTAAGCCAAAGTCACCATATGACTGCATTACCTTCTTCCCAGCATGGGACATGACTCCCAGGGATGAGCCTCCCTGGCAGCAAGGGATTGCTACCAAGTGCCAATTGCCAATGCGGCTGGAAAAAGATCCTAAATAAAAGAGGGAAAAGGTAAAGACAAATGAGTGTATATGGTGAAGAGACTTCAAAATGAGTTGGGAGGTCATCCCAGAGGTAACACTTATGCACATCTTAGTAGGATCTAATAGAATTCCAAAGTGGATATCACCCCAAATAGTGGAGCTCCTGAGGGCTCTGGAGATACTCAGGTCCTATGTCAGGGCAGATAGCTCTGGAGTTTGTTGCCTTGCCAATGGGCCCTACTTTGGAGTTTGTGTTCCTGAGAGTGACAGAGTTGGTCTCAACTATGTTTTCCCTGCACATGGATCATCTGTCCCTTCTCTTCAGACCTATACTTGGTGCTGAAGTTTGTATGTGTATGTCCAGAGATATGAGTCTTTGGGCTGTCCATGTGCCAGCTGGGCCCAGAACTTCAGTAGAGCAACAACTCTTACTTTACAGCACATTGGACTCACCCAGGACAACTGGCGGTGAGATGATGATGGACTATGGCATCCCAGGGAATGGACAGAGTCTGCAGCTGCAGGCAGGATAATCCCATCCATCTTCCCCATGGGATATAAGCCCCCTCTCAATTGGAGGTGGAGTTGACATCACCATCCCAGGCTCCTCAGGATGGGGGGGAAGAGCTGTGGACTAGAGTGGACTTAGTGGTATTCTACTATAGACATATTGTGATTCAAGCAATGGAAGAAATTACAACATTGAGGTGGAGCCAGTGGCCTCTGAAGACTTTGGGAGCAGGGAGAGGGAAAAGCAGTTGTAATACAGGGGATTTTTGGGGACATGGAAATTGTCCTGAGTGACATTGCAATGACAGATATAGGCCATTTTATATCATCATATAACATGCAGAACTGTGTGGGAGAGAGTGTTTTTTACAATGGGAACTATGGTCCATGCTTAATGGCAAAGTCCCAGGATGTGTTTATCAATTGCAATTAATGTGCCACAATAATGAGGACGTTTATGTGGGAGATTGTGGGAGGTGAGGGACGTGGGGCATATGAGAATCCCTATATTTTTGTGTAACACTTATGTAATCTAAGTATCTTTTAAAGAAATAAAAAACTTAAAAAAAAATAAAGAGTGCCTGGAGGGAGCAGATGTGGCTTAAGTGGTTAAGCACCTGCTTCCCACATGGGAGGTCCCGGGTCCAGTTCCAGTGCCTCCTAAAAAAAATTAAAAAGCAAGCAAACAAACAATAAAAAAATCAGAGTAGCCAATGTGGCTCAGTGGGTGCGTGTTGGCTTCCCACATACGAGGTCCCTGGTTCAATCCCTGGCCCAAGTATATTAAAAAAAAAAAAAAAAAAAAAAAAGACATGATAGAATCCAAAAAGCTTATTTTACTTCTTGTAGTTTCTTGGACAGCCTGCAGGTGTTGCTCTTCAATGAACCTTTCCACATAGGTTTCTCTTCAAACTCCACTTGCTGGTGATTCTGATCTGGCCAGAGCTGAGATTCAAAATGGACTCTGCTGGCCAAACTCACTGAAGAGTAATGTCCCTCTGCCTTCCACTGCACCCTCTTTCCTCCCAGGGAGAAAGATATCAATTCCCCTCTCAATTGTCTCCAGTGAGTCCTGAGTTTTACCTCTGCTCTTTGCCTTGGGGATAGGGGATGAATTTACTAGCTGCAGGGGCTACTAATTCATGGTTTTTGCTTCAGCCTCTTCCTCTTTCTGTCCTTCTTCCTCCTGGATGATGCATATCACTCTTCTATTCTGCAGACTTCCAAATCAGCACCTGCAGACAGCTTTCGCCCTTCCTCCATTGTTTTTTTTAAGAGAGTTGAGCCCTGCTACTCCACTACAATGCCATCTTCCCAGAAGTATTCAAATTATTTGTTTTTTCATATACATTTTGTAACATATGGGGCATGGATTAAGGTTTATATAAAATAAACATATGCATTCACTAAAGTACAACACTTTAATTTTTATGACAAACATTCATAAGCATGTATATACATTTCCATTTGTAGTAACTGTCTCAATAAAGCCCACAATGTAGAGAAGGAGAAGCTGGTTGATGTGAGTGTCTGAACAAGAAATAGCCAGGAGTGGAGGAATGTCACAAAACACATGTCTAATTTCATTGGATGCACAGAAGGAAAGGCTAAAAGTGGCCCCTGTGTGTAAAGTGCCATGTTAAAAGCTGCTAACATAGGAAGCAGTGATGAGTGGCACATAGACTTCGAGTGACAGGTTAACTGAATACAGCAGTGGGTTGTAGATACATAGTGATAATAAGCCATTGCAGCCAAGAGAAAACATTCTGTGGTTCCTAATGAAATAATGGGAAAAATCTGTGTTTCACATCAACGAAATGAAATAGATTTACTCTCTGCCAGGAAATGGACCAACATTTTGGGGGTGACAAGTGAAGAATAGCAGGCATCCAAGAATGACAAAACACTCAGAAAATTGTACATGCGGTTGTGGATTCGGGCATCCTAAATAACCAATTAAACCAGTCCTAAATTTCCACTCAGAGTGAAAAGACAGGCTTCTAGAAATAATACAAATAGGAAGACCTCCAGTTCAATTTCATCTGTGAAGCCCATCAATATAAACATGGTGACTGCAGTCAATTTCTTCCACAAAATCCTGTAGGTATCCAAATCTGATGGTACCTCAGACATCTCAGTTTATATGTATAGGTCTGCAAGATACTGTCTGGTGAAATATAGTTCATGCAATTAGACCCTATATCTGCTTCTTAGAAGGACATTGATAACCCAGGCAGTGAATGAATAAGCATTGATGAAGAAATTGGAGTCAAGTGGATGCGGTTCCCTGTGTATATAAAAGAAAGACACAGTTTAATTCATTTGTTGCCTAAATATGTCATATTTAAAAACAAAACAAAACTAATTCCAGTGGATTGTTTGCTATAAATTTTGAATTAGCTTTCATTATATCTTCTTAAAATTCATAAAAAAACAATATATATTGAGGTTTTTGTATCCAATATGTTACATTGGAGTGTAACACCTGAATACTAGTTTAAATTTTCCACAGTGAGCATGAAATACCTTCACTTAAATGATCATAATTGTAAAATTAGAGTAATTACATTTACCTCATAAGATTGTATTAAATTTAAAGGGAAATTAATCAGGGTGAAAGTTAAGTCATTTAAAAATGTTCCCACATGACAAACCATGATGTTAGATGTACATTTTGGGTTCTCTTCTATGAGAGCCATTTCAAATCAAAGCATTTTACATATTCTTTCCTGGCCATGGTCCTGTTCCATTAATTCTTCTGGAAAAATTTTGAATGAGGCCTCCAAAATTATTCTGGAAGAAAGTGCACCCTGAGTAATATAAAAAACTGTGCAGGGAAGCGGCTGTGGCTAAATCAGTAGGGCTCCTGTTTACCATATGGGAGGCCCCGGGTTTGGTTCCTGGGGCCTCCTGGTGAAGGCAGGCCCGCCCGCACGGCGTGGTTAGCTGACCCAGCGAGCAGAGGCAGCAAGGGGGGGTTAAATGAATAAATAAATAAAATCTTAAAAAATAAATAAATAAATAAATAAATAAATAAAATAAATAACTGTGCAATATCTTCTTTACTTTTTTTGTTATCTGTTTTTGAAAACATCACACTAAGTTGTCTTTTTTTGCCTCTTCAAGTTATTGTAACATTGTAACTGTTTTTCAAATGTTAACAAAATTGCATCACTTGTTTCTCTATAAATTTGCTCATTATTTCTGAAAAGTAAATAAATCATGACCATACATTTATAATATTACCATTACTACTGGAGCTTCTGAAATAACTATAAAATATTATCACTGAAAATCAATAATGAAGTGATTGCTAAAACTCTTATTGCTTTGCAACTATATAATGTTTTAGTTTTGGTATATTTTCTCATGTCATAATAGTGTTTCTTTTGTGAGATATTAAGAAAGAAAACAGCACAACCATACTTAACAGCAGTATTGGAATATTCTTGCATCAATGTCAAAGCAGATACTAAATTAACGCTAAAGGACAATAATGGAGAGTTACTTGATTTCTTCTATGTGGGCTATGTATGCACAATTTTGTGATGAAATTGAAAGCCACTGAGTGTACACTTAGGATAGATTGTACAAGGAATGGGACTGTATAACACAGACACCCATGTGTTGCAAGATGGACTGTGGTAAAAAGTACAAATACGAAAATGTTCTCTCATGAACTAAAACAAATGTAAAATACTAACACATGGTGTTAATCATAATGGGTGAATGGAAAAAATATACCAAATGTACACTATGGACCATAGTTAGTGGTATTAGTCTGACGATGTCATTTCATAACATGTAACAAATGTTCCACAACAATGTAAGGTGATGGTGAAGGAGTGATGTGTGGGTTTTCTCAACATAATGCAAGCTTCTTTTGTAAGCTCACAACTTCTCTGATACAAAATATATATTAAAAAAGAGAGAAGGGCAAAACCATTTAAAAAACCATAAAAAAACATTAAAAATAATGTCTAAATGCAAAACACAAAAACAAAATAATAAAGAGGTACTGAAATCTGGACTGAATGCCTCAGTGATTGAATTACAGTAATGGGTCCAACATGTTTAGGCATTATATTACAGCATAAAGACATTTGTTTTTCCTTTGCTACTATATATACTGAAGGATTTGACTCATTCTTAAGTAATTGACACCTATGTTTTCCAGGGTTTAATGGAATGAAATATTTGCGTGCAATAGGGTGGGCTGTATTCAGTGATTTACAAATTATTTTATTCATGATATAAATGACAAAACTGCACACTGCAGTTTTGTCATTTCGAGATTATCTAATTAAAAGAGAACGAAGAAATCAGATTAAAACTACAGTTGGAAGAAGAGAACCATTTGTCATTTTCACTATTAAAGTTTACCGCATTCGTGTGGCTATGTGGAAGACAACTAAAAAGAGTAAATAGCATTGTAAATAAGGGACTAGGGTACTAAAATAGCTCATTTGATCTTTATAGAATTCAAGAATTACAATATATATAATTAAGGTGATTTCTGATTTCTGTGAAAGTCCAGGTATAATACATATTACTTTTAGAGGAATACACACATAAATATAATAATTTCTAATGTAGTTTGAATTATTATATTAATGATATAATATAAAAAATCAATTAAACATATAAGTATGCATTAATGCATTGTTCATCATAACATATATATTTCTAATAATAATAATCCTCATTTTCTCTCTCAGCTATACTTTATTTTTTCTCTTTCTCTCTCTTTCTCTCCCATTAACTCTATAGGGAAAAGAAATAAATATATTCAAATACATTTTGAAAAATGTTCCAGTAGGTAGTCTTAAAAATTCATTACACAGAATACTTGACTGATATACATAAATTTCATATACATTATAGCTCTAACCTTCACTTCTCTGCCATTAATGAGAGAAGAAAGTTATGATAGAGTAAGAATGTTATATTTGGCCTCTAATGCCTTGTATTAAAATCTCTGGTTTAAGACTTAGTGATAATGTAAGCATGGAAAAGTAACTCCATCATTCCAACTGAAAAAATAATAAAACAGAACAAAATTTTCAGGCTCAAATTGTTCAACTGCATGAACATGCTGTCATGACATGCTATATTTGAGCTGCATAAAATTATTTTGTATTAATTTTATGTTTAGGATGCATACAATTGAAATATGACAAACTTTATGAGAAATGCAATCAATGGAGAGTTACAGAAATCAACATTTATCATAAGCACATTGAGTAATGATTGTACTCCAAATCATAAGCTAAGGGTTATTTTTTTTATTATTTAAAAAAAATGTTTTTAAAGATTCTTAGATTACATAAATGTTAAACAAAAATTGTAGGGTTTCCCATATGCCCCACCTCCCACTCCTCCCACAACCTCCCACTTAAACATCTTTCATTAGTGTGGTACATCACCTGCAAAAGATATACACATCTTGGGGCTTTGCCACTAAGCATGGACCATAGTTCACATTGTAGACCACTCTCTCCCACACAGTTCTGCATGTTATATGATGATATAAAATGGCCTATATCTGTCACTGCAATATCACTCAGGACAATTCCCAAGTCCCAAAAAATCCCCTGTATTACAACTGCTTTTCCCTCTCCCCGTCCCTAAAGCATCCAGTGGCCACTAGCTCCAAATTAATGTTGTAATTACTTCCATTGCTTGAATCACATTATGTCTATAACAAAATATCACTAAGTCCAATCTAGGCCATAGCTCTTCCCCCAATCCTGGGGAGTCTGAGATGTTGATGTCCACTCCTCCAAATAAGAGTGACTTATATCGCATGGGGATATATTTCATTTTCCTATTAATTGTATTCAGCTCTTGTATGGTTTCATCATTAAGAAGGTTTGGATCACAGAAAGGTTACAACTGGGGCGGGGGAGGATTATTGATGTGGGGTGTCAGGGTTGGGGAATGCATGGGAGGAAGTTCACCTGAGCATAAATATAAGGTATATAAAAATGTTCAAATGTTCACAAGGCATTTTCACAGTGGGTGGAGTATCACTCAATAAATAAGGGAATACTGAATTCCCATCCTAGAGTGCTCTGTCACATTCTCTAAGGGAACAGCAACAGTCCACCAAGGACAGTGACTGGCAAAGAAGGATGACCCACTGATGGGCCCTTGATATTGATGACTAGCTTTATGATTCTTTGCTCTTGAAATTGAAACTTGACCTGTTATGCAGTGCCCAAGGGGTGCCTCCTAAGAGCCTCATTGTTGCTCAAATGTGGCCTCTCTCTAAGCCAAACTCAGCATCTGAATGCATTACCTTCCTCCCAGTGTGGGACATGACTCCCAGGGATGAACCTCCCTGGCACTGAGGGATTGCTACCAAGTGCCAACTGGCAATGTGACTGGAGAAGGGCCTTGAATAAAAGGGGGTAAAGATAAAAACAAATGAGCTTATATAGCAAAAAGACTTCAAAATGAGTTGGGAGGTCATCCTAGAGGTAATGCTTACGCACATATTGTAGGATATCATAGAATTCCAAAGTGGATATCACCCCAAATAGTGGGGCTCCTGAGAGATCTGAAGACACCCAGGTACTATATCAGGGCGGATAGCCTCAGAGTTTTGTGCCTTACCAGTGGGCCTTACTTCGGAATCCTTGCTCCTGAGAGTGACAGAGTTGGAACCAAATATGTCTTCCCTGCACATGGTCCATCTGTCCCTTCTATTCACACCTATATGTGTGGCTGGAGTTTTAGGTGTACTTCCAGAGACCAGAGTCTTTGGGCTGTCCATGTGCCAGCTGGGCCCAGAATCTCAGTTGAGCTGCAACTCATACTCTACAGCTCAATGGACTCCCCTTGGACACCTGGTGGGGAGATAATGATGGACAACAGCCATCCCAGGGAATGGAGAGAGTCTGCAGCTGCAAGCAGGATAATCCCATCCATCTTATCCATGAGATATAAGGGTTCCTTTTTTTCATTATACATGTGCTGGTAACATGACATTAATTATACACAAAACAAATTAAATTAAAAGAAATTTAAACTCAAAGAAGCTTCTTATTCTGTGTTTAAGGAGCCATAAAGATTCATACATTTTATTACATTCTGTTTCTGCTATGTCAGTAAATAATAGCAATTTTTCCTTTAACTTCCCTGAAAATCTCACTGATAGAATTTCCTGATAACTGTTGATGTCTCTGATTCTGTCTATAGATTAGAAAGCAATTTATGAATGGAGGTATAACATTTAAAAAGATATCCCATTAGAGAAATTATCTACTTCACTAAATGGAACTGGAGACATGATAAAGAAAATGTTGACATTCAGCAATTTCATCAAGCTGATCTTCACTCTGCCAGTATTATTTGAGGATATTAGACTGGTTGTGTTCATGTGTAGCTGATTTTTCTGTAATGGATAGGGATAGGAAAAAATATATAGATCTTGAATTAAAAAAAAAATACATAATCCTGGAAAACTCAAAACCAATTCCTCTACTCTCATATAGTCTGAAAACATAAAGTAACAAACACCCATGAGAAGAGTTTTATATACATCGACCTTCATCAGAAAGAAGTCTATTATAGCTGCTATCAGATACTACTCAGTGGCTACTAATGGATGGGAATTTTGTGTCCATTATCCTGCATTATCTACATAGCAATTTGGAAGCTCAAAATATTAAGAGTCCTTGTATATATGAGGAAACTCATGCCCTGTTATAAATAAAACATGACAAATCTCACATAGCTATTTACAGAGCCAGGATTCAAGCCCAGAGTTCTCTGACTCCACACTATAAGCTATTTTCTCTGAATCATATTGTAATACCATTGTGACATGCCAAAATTCTGCAATCACTGCCTAGAAAAAATACAAAATAAGCTTCTATGCTATTTTTTTTTTCATTTGTTACACAATCAAGCATACAAAAAGCACATATTTAAGCATGGAATTAAAAACAAACCAACTAAAGTGTGTTCTGAATCATTTAGCTAACTATTAAAATAAAATACAATTTTATTATTATTCCTTAATCAGAAAAAAATACTTATATGCTCTCAAAGTGGCATGTAGTCAATGGGTGGTTATAAGCTAATTTTCTCTCCATTTAATAAAATGTCTTATTTCTTCTGTCCTTCTTCTGACCCTCATCTTCCATCGAGAAAATTAAAACAAATTTCTCATGGTAACTCTTTTTACCTAAACATGTATGGTGTCATACCTATTTAGTTAGACGTTTAGACCTTAGAAGGTCTAAGCATGCAGTTCAATTCTTTAATACAGCACTGAGTTAACTAGAATCAACTATATAAAATTTAAATAATTAAAGCATGTAATATCAATGTATTTTAAAGTACATAGTTTAAGAATCATGATCATAGCTTCTAAAATATTTTTTTGTGATAAAAATTCCTTCTTCTTACCTATGGAACAAAATTGTTAACTCAAAGTTTATTCTGGCTATAATGCATTCGGATTCTTTTATTAGTATTTTGAGTTATTCTTGAAGTCCACAGGGGATGTCTCAAGGAGAAAACACACTAACTCTTTTCTGGGACATAAAAGCAAAAGTTGCTTATTTATTTATTTGTTTATTTTCTTGGAAAACATGAATGATTTAGAATAGTGGACTACATGATAAAAAAAGAAAAAAGAAAGCATGTATGAACTTTGACCTCTAGTAAAGAAATGATCCCTTAGTGGAAAATATACATGAAATAGAATTGGAAATGAAATTTAATGTTAAGGGTATATTACTAGTTCTGATAGTTATGAACTAAGTGACTCAGGTTAATAATATAAAAGCTCTGAAATTAAATTTCCTCTTCATGAGAATTGAAACTGATTAATTTTCTCAAAATCCAGTAAAAATGCATAAAGTTAAAATATATGAAAACATTACATGTGACAGAATTTGTAATTAATCAATATAATAAAAGACTGCTACACTTATAATGGAATGAGACATAAATTTAAACTCAAGGAGATTTTCAAAGAAGAGATAAAATATGAATATGAAATTACCTTGTAAGCTCAGAGATAGAGAATATTAAGATGAGAGATAAAGCATTATATAGATAACAGCAATATGTTATATGATAAAACAATAGAATATTAGAGACCTGGGAGAGTTAAAGTTCAGACTTTTTGAGCACTATACTATCTTTTCATGTCTTGGGGCTTTCAAGCAATAATCTATAGACTAATAACTTGTTATGCATATAAGAAACCCTAGGAAACTTTTTAAAAATACACGTTTGCCTTGGTATCATAGGTATGGATGTTAAGTTACAAAAGGAATTCTGGTCATCAAATTTGAATTAAAAAAGAAAGATGATACTGGTAGGCAGACCACATGGCAACAGTCAAACAATTAATTAATTGCAATCCCAAATTTTCCTATAGATTCAGGGCAACTGCAATTAAAATTAAGCAAACATTTTTGCAGCAATTGAGAAGATGATTCTACAAATGAAAATATAAAGCAAAGGAACAAAGATAGTTACAACAATTTAGTAAAGGAATAAAATTGGAAGACATAATCTAATGACAGAGTTTATCATAAAACTAAAACTAAACAAGAGAATATGGTATTATTGATGAGATATACATCTAGATCCATGGAATTGATTAGGTCATGCAGATAGATTCACTCAAATATAGTCAATTGACTTTCAACAAAGATGCCAAGTGTGTCAGTCTGCCAAAAGGGTGCTGATGCAGGGTACCAGATATCTGTTATCTTTTATAAAGGGTATTTATTTGATGTAAAAGCTCACAATTACAAGGTACTGAAGAGTCCAAGTCAAGGAAGATCCACCAGGGAAGAATAGTCTTTTGAAATAATGAGACTGAAATAATTGAATAGCCTTTTGCCACAGAAACACACACAAAATCCATTGATTAACCCTTTAAACCATATTTAAGCTTGTCTTAATTTAAACATTAGAAACCATTGAAAAACCTTAGCCTTTAAAACTTCTAGAGATGACGTAGTGCAGCATATTCATAACCAAGAGTTAGTCAATGTTTTTAAAATAAAAGACAAAATGCATGAACAATAAGAGAAAAAGTTGATATACTGTACTTCATCACATATAAAATTTTATACATTGTGAAAGACACTGCTGAGATAAAGTGGAAACAAGCTCTTGATTTGGACAAAATATTTATTAATCATCTGTCTGATAAAGAAAACGTATCTGGAATGTATAAGGAACTATCAAGTCTCAATAAAATGAAGGAAAAAAATAAAAAATCTGCAAAAATATGATCAGACATTTCACAAAGGAGATGCAGTAATGACAACTATCCCCATAAGAAGATGCTCAGCACCTTCATTAAATTGATGCAGTTTAATTCCAATATATGAACCCCGTTGTCTGAAATTTTCCTTCCAGTATTTCTGTTCTGTTCAAATGGCATTCTTATTATCTAATGTAATAGTGAAACATTAAATTCCTTCCTTCTGAAACTGATTCCAAAACAATGAAACACAATTGCAATATTTATATTCATGTGCTCTGTACATTCTATGAATTTTGATATAGCATGAAACAAATAAAAGGTAAAAGATGTAAATGAAATCACAAACTGCTACTAGTGTGATAAATGTTTTGATTGAGTACATAGCAAAAAATCTATAAATCAGTTATTAGAATTAATGAATTTAATAAATGTACTGGACAATACATAAACTTAGAATAATCAACTATTTTTCTATAGCACAATAAAAAACAATTAGAAAATAAAATTGAAAGAGAGATATCATTAACAATTTTTTTTTTAAATAAGAAACCCAACCTAGAGTAAATCTAATGTAAGAAAGCTAAGGCATCTCTAAACATTAGTATAAAAAGCCCTTAACCACAGTAATTTATTCAAAAGTTCCCACCTATAATAAGTTAATATGCATAGGAATGGATTAGCTTTAAGAACAGGATTTTCTGGGGTGCACAGAAGTTTCAAGCTGCCACAGAATTCATCTACACAATGGAGGTAAAGAGTTTGCCTGGAATACAGGTGATCCTCTAGGGCTTTATTACTGCCATGATCTATGATTAATGTCAATGGAAAACTACAACAACTCAATTCAGGCAGGACCACCAATGACATAGAAACTTCTGAAATGTGCAACAAAAGGAATCATGGTTAGGGTCACTCCACCAGTCAAAGAACCATGGATATCTGAGGTGCTTGATGAGGGTAAGGGGAGCTTGGATTGGGTAGTGGAAGAAGGTAGTGATAAATATGAACTATGGTCATGTGAAAGCAACAGAAAGGAAGACTGTAATTATTATGAATATTTTCCTTGTTTTGTTAAGAATATGTTTGTATATGTACAAAAACTAACTATATTTACTTTTTCTTTTCCTATCTTATCCCTTTATTATATGACATAAGATGTATTCACTTAATGTAAAATTTAAGTTGTAAGACAACAATTTTAACAGTGAATATTACCCAAGGACCTCTACTCCATCCTGGAGTGATTTAATTCATTTCCAGTTTTACATAGGATAGTTAAGTATTGTTACATGAAAAAAGTCTGTTATTGTATTTTAGATGTCTTTTATTGTATTTTAATTACGGTTATGACTGCCAAGTTGAAAGTGGTGGATTGCTATTGCTAGGTTCATGTCAATTTTGCCTCAGTGGTGCCCATTGTTTGGCCAAGAAAACACTGGCCTAATTGTTAATGTGAGGATATTTCATGGACTTAAGTGATCTGTAAATTGTATGTGTGATTGATTACATCTCCAGGCACCTGAAGAGATTATCTTCAGCAATGAGAGATGTCTCATCCAGTCAGATGAATCTTTGAAAGGCAAAGTGATGAGATATATATATATCATATGTATGCAAATATAAATAATATAAACATATATTTAATATAAATATTATAAATTTATGTATATAATGAAAGTAATGAGTGTAAATGATCATTTTATATCTTTTCTCACAATGGGTTTTTGAATGGACAGGATAGATAAACTCAATCTAACAAATTTAAATGAATTGCTTCTAATGGGAATCACCAATCTCCCTGAGCTGCCGATTCCATTATTTGGGCATTCCTCATTGTTTACATGGGCATAATTGTGGGTAACTATATACCCACAATTATGTGGGTATATAGGGCTATGTGGGCTATAAACAACCGTGTATTTTTTCTCAGATGTCTGACCTCCACTAACCTTGTTTATTCAAAAGGTGTAGACCCCAAAATTCTATTTAACTTTCTTGCAGATCAACATACAGTCTCCTTTCTTTGGTGTGCTACCCAAATCACTTTCCTTAATATAACTAGTGAAATTTTTTTTTTTTTTTTTGCCAGTGTCTTAGTTTGCCACAAGGCTGTGGTTGCACAGTACCAGAAATGAGTTGGCTTTTATAAAAGGTATTTATTTGGAGTAAAAGCATACAGTTCTGAGGCCATGAAATGTCTAAATCAAGGCACCATCAGAGATGTTTTCTTAAGAAATTCTGCTACTGGTGATCATAGCATCTTGCCAAGTGGTGAGGCAAGATGATGGGCAATCTGCACTGAGGTTCCTGCCTTCC
>JAKSZT010054180.1:833625-889939 GCA_026826555.1 Tolypeutes matacus
TATAGTATAGTATAGTATAGTATAGTATAGTATAGTATAGTATAGTATAGTATAGTATAGTATAGTATAGTATAATAATATATAGTCTTACTATCCATGAACACGCAATATTCTTTCATTTATTTAAGTATTCATTTATTTCCTTTAAAAGTGTTGTGTAGTTTTCTGTATATAAATCATTTACATCTTAAGTTAAATTTACTCCTAGGTATTTGCTTCTTTTAGTTGCTATTGTAAATGGTATTTTACAGATTGCTCATTATTGGTGTACAGAAATATAATGATTTTTGCACTTTGATCTTATAACCTGTGACTTTACTGAACCCATTTATAAGCTCTACAAGCTTTGTTGTAGGTTTCTCAAGGCTTTCTATATATAGGATCACATTGTCTGCAAATAGTGAAATTTTGACTTCATTTCCAATTTGGAGGCCTTATATATCTTTTTCTTGCCTAAGTGCTCAAGCAAGTACTCCTAACACAATGTTAAATAGGAGTGGCGATAGTGGGCATCCTTGTCTTGTTCCCAATCTTAGAGGCAAAGCTTTTAGGAATTCACAATTGAATATGATATTAGCTGTGGGTTTTTCATATATACCCTTTATCATGTTGAGGAAGTTTCCTTCTATCCCTGTCTTTTGTAGTGCTTTTATCAGGAAAGAGGGCTGTATTTTCTTGAATGCTTTCTCTGCATCTATAGACATGATCGTGTGATTTTTTTTCTTTTGATCTGTTTATATGGTGTATAACACTGATTTTCTTATGTTGAACCATCCTTGCATACCAGGGATGAAACATACTTGGTCACAGTGTATAATTCATTTGATTTGTTGTTGAATACAATTAGTAAGTATTTTGTTGAGGATTTTATGATCTAGTTTAATTAGAGATTTGTCTGTAGTTTTACTTTTATGTGGTGTTTTAGTTTGGTTTTGGGAATAGGGTGATGTTGCAATCATAGAATGAGTTAGACAATGTTCCTTCCATTTCTACTTTTTTGAAGAATTTAAGAAGGATTGCTGTTACTTCCTTCTGAAATATTTAGTAGAATTGACTTGTGAAGCAATCTGGTCCTGGGCTTTTCTTAGTTGAGAGGTGTTTATTTTTATTTTTTAATTTTGTAATTTTTTCCCCATTTATTTTATTCTATTTTTAAAAAGGATATTTAGATTATATCAATGTTAAATAAAATATATAGGGGATTCCTATATGCACCACTACCTACAACTCCCACATTTTCCAACATTGACAGCATCTTTCATTATTGTGGTACATTCATTACAATTGATGAACATATCTTGGAGTATTGCCACTAAGCATGGATTATAATTCACATTGTAGTTTATACTCTTTCCTGCACAATTTTGTAGGGTATGGCAATATATATATAATGACCTATACCTGTCATTGCAATGTTCTTCAGGACAATTCCCAATTCATGTAAATGACCCTATATTACACCTATTTTTCCCTCTCCCTGCCCTCAGAACCTCCAGTGGCCACTGCCTCTGCATCAATGATATAAGTTCTTCCACTGCTAGAATCACAATAAATTAGTAGTAGAATACCAGTAAGTCTACTTTAGTCCATATTTCATTCCAAAATCATGAGGTTTCTGGAATGGTGTTGCCCATTCCACCTCTAATTGAGAGGGGGATTCAGTCTCATAGGGCTGATGGATGGAACTCTCTTGCTTGCAGTTGTAGACTTAGTTCCTTGGGATGGTCGTTTACATCATCATTGCCTTGTTAATTGTCCGGTGTGAGTCCAATGAACTAGAAAGTAGGTGTTGCAACTACGTTGAGATTCAGGGCCCAGCTGGCACATGAACAGCCTAAAGATTTAAGTCTCTTGGGCATATACCTATCAACTCTACTACTAATTATATGTTAAAATGGAAGGGCCAGAAGAGCCATGTGTAGGGAAACCACAACTTAGTCCAACTCTGTCACACTGGGTAGCATAAATTCCAAAGTAGGGTCCACGGTTAAGGCACAAAACCCCTGAGCCATCTGCCCTGACTATAGTGTCTGGATATCTCCAGATCACTCAGGACCCCTGCTATTTGAGGTAGCATTTACTTTGACAGTCAATTAAATCTTTGCTGAGATGTGCATAAGTGTCACCTCTGGAATGACCTGCTGACTCATTTTGAAGTCTCTTAGCCATATAAACTCATTTGTCTTTACCTTCTCCCTTTCTGCTAAGGTCGTTCTCAAATTGCATTGCTAGTTAGTGCTTGGTAGTGATCCATAGGTGCCAGGGAGGCTCATATCTGGGAGTCATGTCCCATGCCAGGGAGAAGGTAATGCATTTATTTTTTGTAAATGGCTTAGAGAGAGGATACATTTGAGCAACAAGAAGGCCCTCAGGAGGTAACTCTTAGGCACCCTATAATACTAGACTAAGTTTCAATTTCAAAAGAATATGTTCATAAGTACAGTCAACAATATCATGGGTCCAACAATGAACATCCTCATTCACTAGTCATTGTCCCTACACTTGGGGGATTCTTGCTGTTCCTTTAGAGAATGTTGCACAGTTTCTTAATTTGTAGTTTTTTGATTATTGATTTTATCTCATTACTTGTGATTGGTTTGTTGAGTTCATCAATTTTCTGTTCTGTTGGTGTGTGTTTCTAGGAATTTGTCCATTTCTTCTAAATTGTCCATCTTGTTGACATACAATTTTTATAATTATCCTCTTATAGAACTCTTTATTTCTGTGGGTCAGTGGTGATATACTTTTTCTAATTTCTTATTTTTTGTATTTGCACCTTCTCTCTTTTTTTATTTATTAGTCTAGCTAAGTTTTTGTCAATTTTACTGATCTTCTCAAACGAGCTTTTGCATTTGTTTTTTCAAGTGCTTTCTTATTTTAAATTTCATTTAGTTTTGCTCTAATCTTTGTTATTTCCTTCTTTCTACTTCCTTTGTAGTTAGTTTGTTGTTCTTATTATAATTCCTACAGGTGTGCAGTTAGGTCTTTAATTTTAGCTCTTTCTTCTTTTTTGATATATGCATTTATGGCTGTGAATTTCCCTCTCAGTATAGCTTTTGCTGCATCCCATAGGTTTTGATATATTTTGCTGTCATTTTCATTTGTTTCTCTTGTGATTTCCTCCTTGACCCACTGTTTGTCTATGAATATGTTGTTTAACTTTCATATCTTTGTGCCTAATCTAGTTCTCTGGGCCTTACTGATTTCCAGCTTCATTCCATTGTGGTCAGAGAAATTACTTTATATAATTTCATTCTTTCTGAATTCTTTGAGACTTGTTCTAGTAATAGCATGTGGTCTATCTTGGAGAATGATCCATGTGAACTCATAAAGAATGTATATCTCACTGTCTTTGGATGTAATTCTGTGTATGTCTATTAGGTCCACATACTCTAATGTATTATTCAAAGTCTTTGTATCTTTACTGATTCTGTGTCAAGATGTTCTGTCAAATGGTAATAATGGTGTAATAAATTCACCCACTATAATTGGAGAGGAATCTATTTCTCCACTTAGTTTACCACTGTTTTCCTCATGTATTTTGAGGCACCCTGGTTAGGTGAATAAATGTTTATGATTGTTTTTTCTTCTTGATAGATTACCCCTTTTATTAATAGATAACATCCATCTTTCTCTATCAATACAGTTTTGCATAAAAAATCTATTTTGTTTGATATTATTATAGGTACTCTTGCCCTTTTTTTGGTTTTTAATTGCTTGTAAAATTGTTTTCCAACCATTCACTTTCAGCATCCTTTATTCCCTGGGTCTAAGGTGAGTTTCTTTTAGACAGCTTATAGATGGGTAATAGTTCCTTATCTATTTTGCCAGTCTGTGTCTCTTGACTGGTGAGTTTAATCTATTAACATTCAATGCTATTATTGTCAAGAAATTACTTACATATTTTCTTTGGGTTTATGAATGCCATATGTTGTTTTATTTCTTTTTGTCTTTTTAGTTGTTCTTACACTTTCCTCCAACTCTCTCTCTCCGGTTTTTCCATTTTAACCTGGAGAACCCTCAATTTTTTCTTGGATTACAGTTTTTATATTGACATACTCTCTTAATTTCTGTTTATCTGTAAATATTTTGAAGTCTCCCTCATTTTTGAGTGTCAGCTTTTCTGGATAGAGAATTCTTGGCTGGAAGATTTTTCTTTTACCACCTTAACCATGTCATACTACTGCCTTCTTGCTTCCATGGTTTCAAAAATGAAATTAGCACTTAATGTTATCAAGCTTCCTTTATATGTGATGGTTCTCTTTTGCTGCTTTCAGTATTCTCTCTTTGTCTTGAGCATTGGACAATTTGACAAGTACATATCTTGGAGTAAGCCTGTTAGGATTTATTATGTTTGTGGTGCACTGTGCTTCCTGGACATGTACATTCATCTTCCTCAAAAGGGTTGGGAAGTTTTTAGTCATTATTTCCTCCAACACTCCTTTCATCCCCTTTCCATTCTCTTCTCCCTGTGGGATGCCTATAATGCATATGTTTGTGCATTTCAGGTTATCATTCAAATCTCTAAGTCTCCAATGGATTTTTTTCTATCTTTTTTATCTTTGTGTTCTACTATCTTTTTAAATTTCATATGTACTGTTTTCCACATCACTGATTCTTTCCTCTGCCTGTTCAAATCTGCTGTTATATTCCCCTAGTGAAAATTTTTTTTATTTCTTGGATTGTGGCATTCATCACCATCATATCTGTTATCTCTTTATGTATGTTTACAATTTCTTCAATATGTTCTCCTAGTATCTTCTTAATATCCTTATTATCTTCCTTCACTTTATTAAGTTGATTCATGATATTTTGGGGGAAATCTCTAATTAGTTTTTCCATATTCTGGATCTCCTCCTGGTTTTCAGTTTGGTTTTTGGACTAAGCCATGTCTTCCTGTTTCTTGGTATGGCTTGTAATTTTTTTGTTGGTGTCTAGGCATTTGTTTACTTTGATGGGTTTATTCAGTTGGTTATCTTCTTTCTTTACTCCCTGGTTTTATTTTGTTGATTTTGAGTGTGTTAATGTTTCACTTTGACACTTCATTCCTCATATTCTATTTCCTTGCTATTGTCTATGTTCCTTTGAAAAAACCATTAGGACCAATGAAATGGGAAGAAATAGAGAAATAAAAAGAATAATAGTAGTAATAATAGTATAAGGTGGGAGAGGAACCATACAAGGTAGGAGAGGAAACCTACAAGACCTAGGAAACTGAATAATTAACATAAGTAAGAAGTATAGAAGAATAGGTTTAGAAAAGTGAACTAGTCCCTTTTGACACCCAAGGCTTGGCTGGCTAAACTAACTGCATAGAAATGTCTCTCCTCCCTCCAAGACCCCTCCTCCTCCCAGGGAGTTTACCCTTACACTCCATTTGGAGGAAGGAGCTGGTGGCCCCCCTAAGTTCTTGTCCTGAGGGTGGGGTATATGTGTGGCTTCCAACAACAGGACAAGAAACTCAAAATTTGTCTGAGGCTTCCTTATCTTTCCAGTACCCTCCTAGAAGATGCAGAGCACCACCCTGTTCTATATATATCTAAAGGAGCTGGCAGGGAGGAAAGCTCTGCTCTCCTCTCCTCTCAGCAGATACAATTCACGAGAAGTTTTACCCTCATTCAGTATCTCAGGGGTGGGGGAAAGGATCCCTTCCCAGAGGCCTGGCCTGGAGGATGAATCACTCACAGCTTGCTGTTTTGGCTTCTTACTCTCTGTCCCCAACTTTCCTGGGAGTTATAAAGCTGAGTCCTGGTCTTCTGTACCCCAAAGCAGATAAACAAGGGAGCACTTGGGTCCCTTTCAGTTGTTTTAGTGAGAGATGAGCTTTACCTGCCTACTCCATTGGCCATGTTCCCACAATCTCCCCTGCTCTTTTCATCAGTGTTAGAATGGTATATTATTTGACATCCTCTTACCTTTTCAAAACTTCTTTTATGAGAGAAATTGTGGGTTTACAGAACAATCATGCATAAAATACATTATTCCCATATACCACTCCAACACCAGCAGCTAGCCTTTGCATGGAACATTTATTACACATGATGATAGCAATTTTTTATAATTGTACTATTCTTTAACAGAGGTATGCAGCATTTATTCACAGATTGTATCTTTTGGGCACTGTGTGAAGCAATTTACATATATTACCTCATTTAAATATAGTATATAGGCCCTAGAAATATGTTCTAAATTTTAAATGTTTTAAATTAGATAAGTTATTGGTTTACAGAAAAATCATGTAAACAAGACAGTGCTCACATCTACACCTTTATTTTACACTCTATACACAAGTTACTGTTTTCAATTCTGACTTTTTACAAGATTTTCTCTTTGTTGTGCATTTTCATCAGGTTTAACATAATAAAATATTTGAAAAGAGATTTTTAAAATATTTATCATGTTTTGCGTTCTTTGAGCTTCCAGGATGTGTGATTTAGTGTCTGTCTGAAATTTTCAAAAATTTTCGGCCACTAAAATTTCCACTCCCCATTCACTTCTTTTTCTGGTTTTCCCCATTACAGACGAATTAAACCTTTTGTTATTGCCCCACAGTTCTTTAATATTCTGTTGCATATTTAAGTTTTGTGTTTTTTTTGTCTTTGTTTTGCAGTTTCAGAAGTTTCAATTGAGATAGATTCATGCCCACTGGTAATTTCCTTGACCATGTCCAAGTATCTGAAGATCCCGTTAAACACATTATTTATTTGTTAGTTTTTTTTTTACTATCTATCATTTCTTCTTGATTCTATAATAGAGTGTCCATCTTTTTATTTATATGCTCCCCTATAATTTTCTGTCTTTTTATTATAAAAACATACACACACATCAAAATTTAACCACTTTAAAGATACAATTCAAAGTATTAATTATATTCTCAATACGGTGCTACAATCACTGTGGTCCATTACTAAACTTTTGTATCACCTCAACCAGAAATACTGCATTGATTTAGCAATAACTCCCCATTTTCCTGACAACTCAGCCCCTGATAAACTGTAATCTATTAGCTGTCTCTGTGAATTTATTTATTCTAACTATTTCATATAAGTGAGACTATACCAGGTATATATTTTTGGGTCTGGCTAATTGCACTGCAATTCATTCATACAGCATTGTGGCATGTATCCTAGAGGCTTTCTTTTATCATTGGGTAAATCAGACATTTTTGCCTTGTTCCTAACCTCCGGGGAAAGGCTTTCAGGATTTCACTACACAGCATAATGATAGCTGTGACTTTTCATAGGTGCCATTTATCCTACTGAGAAAGTTGCCATCTATCCTTATTTTGCCAAGTGATTTTATCATAAAATAGCATTGTATTTTGACATATTCTTTTTTACATCAATTGATATCATAATGTAGTTTTTCCTTCATGTGTTAATATGGTATATTACTTTGAATTTGTTTCTTATGTTGAACGATTCTTACATTCTTCAGATAATTCTAAGTTGGACATGGTATGTAATCTTTTTAATATGCAATGACATTCAATTTACTAGAATTTGTTGATAATTTTTGCAACTGCTTTCCTAATGGAAATTAGTATGTACTTTTCTTTACAACTTCTCAATCACAAGTAAATCCCATGTTACAGGATCCAGACATGGCCCCTGATTCAGTGTTCCACAGAGCCAGTTGGAACTGATGTACAAACACATCCAAATTTTAATTAAGGTCCACCCATTGTGAGACCCTCACTTGTATGTACATGAACCACTACTGTAGGTCATAAAGACTACCCTGCAGAACCTAGGTGGGTTGCCAGGTCAAACAAACTTGTCCTGTGACTCTCAATCTACCTTAGATATTTTCCCTCCTATTTTCACATTTGTTGAGGAACTGTCAAGCATTGACGGTCTTCCAAAGTTTGAGGGAAGATAATTCTGATAAATTTTCAATTTACACTCATCTAAGGCAGCTTGGGGCCAGATGTGTCCTACTCCAGAATCTTACTCATGTCAGCTCCTACCCATCAGTTTTTGTATGAGGTCCACTCTTTCCTTCATAGCGCTTAGCAAATTATTTAAATCTTTCATCTGATGATTCCAACATCTCTGATGAACCAGAGTCTGGGCATGCTGTTGCCCTGATCTTCATATTGTTTTACCCTTTTGCACACTTCGTGATTTATTTTTGAAAGCTAGACATGACATATCAGGTAAAGTCAAGTGTGTTCCTGTAAACAATACTTTAAATACTTCTACTCGTTGCTATTCCTGATAAATTAAATTTCTGTATCTGAATTTTTTTCAGTTTTGGGGTAGGGATTTGTCATGTGACCTTGTTTCTAACAGATCTAAGAGGAGTTGATTTTAGATATTTACATTGCCATCAGGACAATAGTGGCTACTTCCAAATTCTACCTGTAGGGGTAGAAACCTGCAGTATTGGTTAGAAGAATACACTGAACATATTCTGCTATGAAACTTTTGTTTGACCCAATAGAGATATATGAGTCTTGCTTGCATAACTATCAGATTACAAATGAAGTTCTGAAAATCCACAGTTAATTAATTGTTAAAAGATTGCTTTGACTACTTGTTTTGAGGAGGTTGTTTAAGTGAATTCAAAAGACAAGCACCACTGGTGGGAAGAGAGTCATTTTCATTGAGAAAATATATTTTTGTTCTTAAGGAGTCCTGAAATGAAAACAATTTGACTCCAAATTAAATACAGTAGAGGTGACCTGAAATGAAAATCATTTTCATCATCCACCTTGTTGATTAGGGTTAAATTTGAGAAATAATAACAAATGAAAAGCCATTTCACATACATAGATGGTAAAAGTAGAGATAGAAATTAAGGCCAATATCCCAGCATAGGAACTTTGAAATATGAATGACTTTTTAAGATTGTGGAGAATCTATATTCTGAAGCCAGTTATAGATTATAATTTTGTCTTTGCTGATCCTTAATTAGAGTCTCTGTAAATAATATTTTGTAATATCTGTATACATGGGGAGTTTCAAAAGAGGTATAATCAATATAAGGAATTGAAAACTGGAAAGGAAAAATGTAATAAAGGAATAAAAATCTATAGTGCTGAGCCAAAGAGTACAGAGATGTATCCAGGGGCTTGGATGATTTGGATGTGGGAGGGTATAAGAAAGTGAGTTAACCAGAGGATACAACATCCCAGGGATTTCAGATTATCATTAAGTCATAATGAGAGCAGAGGATTTTCTATGAAAAATGTGAGAATATCAGAAGACATCATTCCCTGAAGACATCAGCTCTATTTGCAATAAATGTAAATCTAGTTATTCATAACTAAGTACAGCAAAATGAGTACTTCAGTAAATTTATAATGTGAATATACTCAAATGTAGTCATAAACATATAGATGACAGTTTATCCATTTGAATAAAAGGTTGCACAGGAAGGCTATTTAATAATTTATTTGGAAACATTTTATGATACATTAGCTAAAAATAAGGCAATTTCAACTCACAAATCTCACCATAAAAAAATATACTGACACACAGAGTTCTTTTCAGTTTGATACAATGCCAAAAATGTACTTCATGATGAACCAGTTTTACTTAAATATTTCTTTCATTACCTCTTTTACATCTTTGTTCCTCAAACTGTAGATGATGGTATTCAGCATGGGAATCACAATAGTGTAAAATATAGACAATATCATATTATCAGAATCATAGCTAGAAATGTGCCTTATATACATGAAGAGAATTGTCCCATGGTAAATTGACACTCTAGTTAGCTGAGAGCCACAGGTGGAAAAGGCTTTTCTCCTCCCTTCAGCAGAATGCATCTTCAGAATGGCCATCAAAATGAAAGCATGGGAGATCAGGACTATGGATATAGTAACTATCTCAATAGAGCCTGCAACATAGAAAATTAGGAGGTTGATGTGAATGTCAGGACGAGAAATATCCAGGAGTGGAGGGTTGTCACAAAACACATGACTAATTTCATTGGATGCACAGAGGTTAGGCTAAAAGTGGTCACTGTGTGTAAAGCACCATGCAAAAAGCCACAAAAATAATAAGCAATGATGAGTGGCAAATAGACTCACAGTGACATGTTAACTGAATACAACAGTGAATTGTAGATTGCAATTGCTGCAATGGCTTATGATCACTATGATCATAAGCCATTGAAGCCAAGAGAAAGCATTCAGTGCTTCCAAAAGAAATAATGAGAAAAATCTGTGTTGCCCATCCAAGAAATGAAATAGTTCTATTTCTACCCAGAAAATTGACCAACATTTTGGGGGTGACAACTGAAGAATAGCAGGTATCGAAGAATAACAGCACACTCAGAAAATAGTACATGGGTTTGTGGAGCCGAACATTCTCAATAACCAATAAAACCAGTCCCAAATTTTCAATCAGAGTTAAAAGATAAGCTGCTGGAAAATACAAATTAGAAGACTGCCAGCTCAAAATAGTCTGTGAAGCCCATCAGTATAAACATGGTGACTCCAGTCACATTCTTCCGCATAATCTTGTAGGTATCTGTGGTGGTTGGACTAATGTGTCAACTCGGTAGCATGAGAGACTTTTATAAAATCTTATATTATTGACAGATAACTCCTAATGATTCTGTTTTCCGAGAGAAACCTGACTAATACAGCTTGGTACCAGGAATGATTCTTGAGGAACAGAGTTTTAAATATGGGATGTCTGAGCTGGTTCTGGGAGTTTTTGAATTGGCTCTCTACTCTAATTGGACTCAGGCGTACTAAATACCCCCTTTCCAATAATGAAGAGGTTGCTAACAGTCCATAGGGTGACCTTGCAATAGAGATATGCAAAAGAGAATCACTGGATTCCCCTACTTCCATGCTTATAAGAAGTAAGGATCTGGGTGAGAGTGTTTTCAACTCCTTAACAGAATTTTGTGGCATCAAAAATTATAATGATATTGGCTGGCTTCTCCTAGATACTCTGGATACAGTTACAAAAGAAAGACATGAGCTATAGTCTTCAAATTAGAAACTTAAATGCCACATGAATGATATGAAAGTTTCTACATGTGCCTTTTAAGAAAATCTTGTCTCCTGTAGCCACAGACTTGAGATGTCTGAGAATCAAACCCAGACTCTCATTGTATAAGTAGCAGAATTACAGATGAAACTAAAATCTCAACCTCACAGGGTTTCTGCAATTAAAGTGAAAGCATTGATTGGAAAAGATTGGAACCCCGAGGATTGGGATGGAGACATATGAGATGATGATAATATTGGTGGGGACATTGGAACTCTAAATTCTGCTGAGACTTTACCAAATAAACCTGTGATGACCTGCCCTGTGGAGACCACACCTTGTTAACCTTGTACCATCCAGCCTCCAGCCTGCCCCAGGGGGTCTGAATCTCCTTCCAGCCCTGGGGTGGGTACCAACCAAACTGATACCTGCACTGCCAAGCCTCTGCTCTGCCCCAGAGATGGTAGACCTCCTCTCAGCCTTGAGGCAGGTACTAGCCAAACTTCAGCATGCACTGCCCAACTTCTAGTCAGCCCTGAGGAATTTGCCTTCCAAACCCTGCTTGAAGAAATTAATCCAGTCTCACCAGAAGAAAATGCAAAGGAACGCCCCGGGTCAGTAGCCTGCAAGACAACTCTAATCTTTCTCCTTACCCACCCCCACCACTTCTCTTGTCTTCCAGACCTATTGCTAGACTAAAATCACAACAAGCCCCCAAAGGTAAAATACAAAGTTTGATCCATGAGGAAGTACGCTATACTCTGAAAGAACTGCATGAGTTTTCCAACTTATATATACAGAAATTAGGGGAATATATGTGGGAACGGATACTAAGGGTATGGGATAATGGTGGAAGGAATATAAAGTTGGATCAGGCTGAATTTATTGATATGGGTGCACTAAGCAGAAATTCTGGATTCAACGCTGTAGCTCGAGGGGCTAGAAAGGGCTCTAACAGTTTGTTTAGGTGGTTGACTGAAACATGGACCAAAAGATGGCCTAGCATGTCTGAGGTTGAGATGCCTGATTTGCCCTGGTATACAGTAGACGAGGAGATTCAAAGGCTTAGAGATATTGGAAAGCTAGAATGGATTTACAATTTGAGAATTGCCTACACACCCAGGAATGTAAAGAAGACACCTTTAACCAGATCTGTGAGCAATAAATTTGTAATACTAACTTCATCTTCTCTGAACAGCTCGGTGGTTGCTCTTCTCTACAGTCCAGATATTACTGTAAGGAGGGCTGTAATAGAATTGGAATCCTTAAATATTATGGGGATGATCGGATCTTGGTCCTGTAAAAGTCAAGTATTGGCAGTTAATTGCCAAAGGCAAGGTGGGCGTGGCTACTGCAATGAAAGATTCAAAACAGCACACAGAATAGTCTGAGTCACTTGGAGTTATGGCGTTGGCTAATAGTTCATTGGGTACCTATAAGTGAAATACATTGTCAGTCTAATAAATTTCTTCTGGATCTGTATAAGAAGAAGATTTCTAGGTCGAGTGAACAAAACCCTAACTCAAATTACAGATGCAGAGAATAATGACCCCTTAATAAATTCCCAGACTTGAGACAGTTTACAGACTCCTTGAATAAGGAGAAGGCCAGGTCCCCTTGGGGAAGGATCCTGTTAAACTTCCAAAAATTTATAATGTTAATCATCCTTCCACTTTTCCCCAGGGAGACCTATGGCTTTTTGCCAGAGTAACTGTGCCTTCGGTAAAAGGAAATGATCAGATATTTGGGGGATCATTAGACACTGGCTCAGAAGTCACATTAATTCCAGGAGAGCCAAAACATCACTGTGGTCCACCAGTCAGAGTAGGGGCTTATGGAGGTCAGGTGATTGATGGAGTTTGACTTCAGGTCTGTCTCACAGTGGGTCCAGTGGATCCCTGGACCCATTCTGTGGCTATTTCCTCAGTTCCAGAATGCATAATTGGAATAGACATAATCAGTAACTGGCAGAATCCCCTCATTGGATCCCTGACTTGTGGAGTGAGGGCTATTATGGTTGGAAAGGCCAAGTGGAAACCTCTAGAACTGCCCCTGCTTAGGAAAATAGTAAATCAAAGGCAATACTGGATTCCTGGAAGGATTGAGGAGATTAGTTCCACCATCAAGGATATGAAGGATGCAGGGGTGGTGATTCCTACCACATCCCAATTCAACTCTCCTATTTGGCCTGTGCAGAAAACAGATGGATCTTGGAGGATGACAGTAGATTACTGTAACTTAACCAGGTGGTGACTCCAATTGCAGCTGCTGTCCCAAATATGGTATCATTGCTTGAGCAAATCAATACCTCCCCTGGTACCTGGTATGTAGCTGTTGATCTGGCAAATGCTTTTTTCTCAATTGCCATTAGTAAGGATCACCAGAAACAGTTTGCTTTCAGCTGGCAAGGCCAGCAGTATACCTTCACAGTCCTGCCTCAGGGGTATATCAACTCTCCAGCCCTATGTCATAATATTGTCCGCAGGGAACTTGATCATCTCTCCCTCCCACAAGACATCACACTGGTCCATTATATTGATGATATCATGTTGATAGGACCTACTGAGCAAGAAGTAGCAAAGACTCTAGATTTATTGGTAAGACATTTGTGTGAGAGAGGATGGGAAATAAATCCAACAAAAATACAGGGTTCTTTCACCTCAGTGAAATTTCTAAGTGTCCAGTGGTGTGGGGCCTGTCGGCATATTCCTTCTAAAGTAAAGGATAAGCTGTTGCACCTGGCCCATCCTATGACCAAAAAAGAGGCACAACGCTTAGTTGGCCTCTTTGGATTTTGGAGACAACACATTTCTCATTTGGTTGTGTTACTCCAGCCCATTTACCTAGTGACCAGAAAAGCTGTTCGTTTGGATTGGGGACTGGAACAAGAGGAGGCCCTGTGACAGGTCCAGGCTGCTGTGCAAGCTGCACTACCACTTGGACCATATGATCCAGCAAATCCAATGGTGCTGGAAGTTTCAGTGGCAAATAGAGATGCTGTCTGGAGCCTTTGGCAGACCCCTATAGGGGAATCACAATGCAAACCCTTAGGATTGTGGAGCAAAGCCTTGCCATCCTCTGCAGATAACTACTCCTCTTTTGAGAAGCAGCTTTTGGCTTGCTACTGGGCCTTAGTAGAGACTGAACACTTAACCATGGTCCATCAAATTACCTTGAGACCAGAGTTGCCTATCATGAGCTGGGTATTGTCTGACCCACCAAACCATAAAGTTGGGCTTGCACAGCAGCACTCCATAATAAAGTGGAAGTGGTATAAAAGAGATAGGGCTCAAGCAGGTCCTGAAGGCACAAGTAAGTTACATGAGGAAGTAGCCCAAATGCCCATGGTCACAACCCCTGCCATGTTACCTTCTCTTTTCCAGCCCACAGCTTTGGCCTTTTGGGGAGTCCTGTACAATCAGTTGACTAAGGATGAGAAAACTTGGGCCTGGTTTACAGATGGTTCTGCATGATATGCTGGTACCACCCGAAAGTGGACAACTGCTGCACTGCACCCATTTTCTGGGATATCCTTGAAGGATAGTGGTGAGGGCAAATCCTCCCAGTGGGCAGAATTTTGAGCACTGCACACAGTTGTTCATTTTGCTTGGAAGAAGAAATGGCCAGAGGTGCATTTGTACACTGATTCATGGGTTGTTGCAAAAGGTTTGGCTGGATGGTCAGGGACTAGGAAGGAAAATGACTTGAAAATTGGTGACAAAGAGGTTTGGGGAAGTGCTATGTGGATAGAGTTTTCTGAGTGGGAAAAAAGCATGAACATATCTGTGTCCCATCTGAATGCTCACCAGAGCGTGACTTCAGCAGAGGAAGAGTTTAATAATCAAGTGGATAAGATGGCCCTCTCTGTGGCTAATGCCACTTCTGCCATTGCACAATGGGTCCATGAACAAAGTGACCATGGAGGTAGGGACGGAGGTTATGCATGGGCTCAGCAACATGGACTTCCCCTCACCAAGGCTGACTTGGCTATAGCCATTGCTGAATGCCCAATTAGCCAGCAGCAGAGACCCACACTCAGCTTCTGATATGGCACAATTCCTCGAGGTGGCCAGCCTCATACCTGGTGGCAGGTTGACTACATTGGGTCACTTCCACCATGGAAGGGGCAGCGATTTGTTTTGACTAGAATAGACACATTCTCTGGCTATGGGTTTGCATTTCTGGCATGCAATGCTTCTTCCAAAACTACTATCCATGGACTTACCGAATGTCTTATCTACTGCCACAACATTCCACACAGCATTGCTTCTTTCACGGAACCCATTTCACAGCAAATGTTTAGCAGGAATGGGCACATGCCCATGGAATTCACTGGTCTTACCATGTTACCCATCACCCTGAAGCAGCTGGATTAATATAATGGTGGAATGGCCTTTTGAAGACTCAATTTCGGAGCCAACTAGATGGCAATACCTTGCAGGGCTGCGGCAATGTTCTCCAGGAGACAGTGTATGCTCTGCATCAGCGTCCTCTCTATGGTCCTGTTTCTCCCATAACCAGGATTCATGGGTCCAGGAATCAAAGGGTGGAAATGGGAGTGGCACCTCTCACTATTACCCCTAGTTACCCACTAGGATAATTTTTGCCTCATGTCCCAGCAACCTAAAGCTCTGCTGTTCTACAGGTTTTAGTCCCAAAAGGAGGAGTGCTGCCACAGGGAACACAACAATGATTCCATTGAACTGGAAATTAAGACTGCCACCTGGCCAATTTGGGCTCCTCTTACCTGTGAATCAACAGGCAAAGAAGGGAATTACTGTACTGGCTGGGGTGATTGATATTGACTATCAAGGGGAAATAATTCTACATCTACATAATGGAAGTAAAGAAGAGTTTGCATGGAATGCAGGGGATCCTCTAGGGCATCTCCTAGTCCTGCCATGCCCTGTGATTAAAGTCAATGGAAAATTGCAACAAACCAATTCAAGCAGTACTAACAATGACCCAGAATCTTCGGGAATGAAAGTTTTGGTCACCTCACCAGGCAAAGAAAGACAGCCAGCTGAACTGCTTACTGAAGGTAACAGGAACATGGAATGGGTAGTGGAAGAAGGTAGTGATAAATATGAACTTTGACCACGTGACCAGTTACAGAAAGAAGGAATGTAATAGTTATGAACCCTTCTTCCTTATTTTGTTATGGGTATGATTGTAGATGTACACAAAATGGACTTCTTATTTTCTTCCACAACATTTTCCCCTATCATATGAAAAGTTGTATTAATTTAATTTAATGCCATAATATTTAAGGATGTAAAGTTTAAGAGTGAATATTACCCAAGGACTTGCACCCTATTTTGTGGGGAATTAATGTGTTTCAGGTTGTACGCAGGGGAGTTGAACATTGTTAGGCAGAATTATATATGTATGCTCATCTGTTATTGTTTTTATTTAGAGACTAAGTATGGTTTAGGGTAATGTGTATGGTTGCCAAGTTGACAAGGGTGGACTATGATGGTTAGGCTAATGTGTCAATTTGGCCAGGTAATTGTGCCCAGGTGTTTGGTCCAGCAAGCACTGAGCTAATTGTAATACAAGAGCATTTATGTACTTCGATCACCAGTGAGTTTACTGTTTGGATGGCTAATTACATCTGCATCAATCAGGGAGATTGCATCAACAATGGGTGATGCTTTTATCCAATCAGTTGAATGCCTTGAAAGAAGAAGTGATTTCAATATTCAGAGAGAATTTCCCAGCTCGTCGTTGGACAGCCAACTTCTCCCAGAATCTCATCAAGGACCTTTTATCGGACTTTCATCAGAGCCCCTGGCTTGCAGCCTGCCTGCAGAACCTGGACTTGTGCATTCCCATGGTCACGTGAGAGAATCTTATAAAATTTTATATTATTGACAGATATCTCCTGTTGATTCTGTTTCCCGGGAGAACGCTGACTAATACAGTATCCAAATCTGATGGTAGCTCTGACATCTCAGTTTATATGTATACGTATGTAAGATACTATCTGGTAAAACAGAGTTAACACAATTATATCTACGTGTCCACTTCTTTGAAGGACATATGGTAATAGGCAGTGAATAAATAGATAGATGTCAGTGAAGAAATTGGGCCCAAGTTTTTGCAGTTCCCTGTATATTTAAAAGGAAGTCATGGTGTCATTCATTTGTTGCCTGAATTTGCCATGTTAAAACAGGCAACTAATTAATTCCAGTGGATTGTTTTCTGTTAAAAATGAATGTCAAGGTTTCTGTATCCAAATAAATTACAGTAGATTGTGACACCTGAATACTAGTTTGAAATTTTCTACAATCAACATGTAATATCTTTACTTACATGATCATAATTTAAAAATTGGAGTAATCACATGTACCTCATAAGATGGTGTTAAATGTAAAGGAGAAAATCAAGGTGAAAGTTATGTCATTTAAAAATATTCCCATGTGACTAAAGCTAGAATGTTAGATACACATTTCAACTTCTCTTCCAGGAAAATCATTTCACAGCAAACCATTTTATGTGTTCTTTCCTGGCAATTATCTTGTTCCATTAGTTCTTCTGGAGTAATTTTTAAAAGGCGTCTGATATTATTCTCGATGTAAATGCATCTTGTATATCATAAAAAATAGTGCAATACCTTTTTTCTTTTTTTCAGTTTTCTTTCTTGAAAACTTAACAATAAGTTGTTCATTTTTGCCTCTGCAAGTAAATGTAATTCTCTATTCATTTTCTCATTATTTCTGAAAACTGCTGAGATGGATATTCCAGACAGTACAAATTTGAGAACATTCTCTTATGAACTAATGCAAATTTACATTACTAATACATCGTGCTAATAATAATAGGTGCATGGAAAAATATACCAAATGTATGATATGGACCATAGTTAGTGGTAATTGTCTAATGTTGTTCTTCCATAAACTCTGATAAATGTTTCTCTACAATATAAACTGTTGCTGGAAGAGTGATGTATGGGAACTCTGTACAAAATGCATGCTTCCTTTGTAAGGGCACAACTTCTCTGTTAAAAGCCTGTGTGAAAAAAAGCGAAAAGCACATAAACAAAAAAAATGTTTAAACATGAAACACAAAAGCAAAATATTAATGAAGTAATAACATCTGGAAAGAATGCCTCAGTGATTGAAATAAAGTAATGGGTCCATTTTATTCTAGCATAATAACATTTGTTTTTCATTTGCTACTATATAGACTGAAGTGTTTGACTCATTCTTAATTAATTTGCACCTGTGTTTTCCAGGGCTTAATGGAATGAAATATCTGCCGTGCACTGGGATGGTCTGCATTCAGTGACTTACAAGTGATTTTATTTGTGATTTGAGACACACCACAGTTTTGTCATTTCGAGATTCCCTATAAATAAGAGAATGAAGAATTCAGTTTAAAACTACAATTAGAAAGAGAAGAAAGCCATATGTCATTTTCACCATGAAAGGTTATCACATACATGTGGCTATGTGGAAGACAAATAAAAAGAGTAAATAGCAAGGTACATATGGAGCTAGGGAACTGAAATTGCTCATTTTATCATTAGGGAATTCAAGTATATATATATGTAATTTCAGAAAGGCAATTTTTGATTTCTGTGCAAATCCAGACACAATACATATTACTCATAAAGGAACATACACATAAATATAATAATTTCTCTTGTAGTTTGAATTGCTATATTAATGAAATAACATAAATCAAAAAATAATACAAGGGCTATTTAATGCATTGTGCATCATAAAATATATATTTCTATTAATAAGAGTCCTTATTCATTCTCTCAACTACACATTCTCTCTTCTCTCTCTCTCTCTCTTTCTCTTCCTTTAACTCTATAGTGAAAAAAAATAAAGATATTCAAATACATTTTGAAAAATGTATCAGTAAGAAATCTTTTTAAAAAGTCCATTAGAAAGTAAAATAAATTTCAGATATATCACAGCTCTAACCTTCACTTCTCTGCCATCTATGAGAGAAGACAACAATTAAGAAAACAATAAGAACATTATATTTGGCCTCTAAGACCCTGTATTAAAATCACTGGTTTAAGAATTAGGGAAAGTGTGAGCTTGCAAAATAACACCATCATTCCAACTAAAAGAATAATAAAATGGAACAAATATTTTAGGCTCAAATTGCTCAACTATATGAACATGGTATCATGGCATAGTACTTATTTAAGAGCTGCATAAAATTATGTTGTATTAATTTTATGTTTAGGGTGCATAAATTTGAAATGTGACAAATTTTATTTATATGAAATACAATCAATGGCAAGTTACAAAAACCAACTTTTATCTTTAAAACATTGGGCAATGATTGGGCTCCACATCATAAGCTAAGTGTTTCTTCTTTTAGTTGTATATAAGCTTGTTACATGGCATTAACTATACAAAAATAAAACAATTAAATAAATAAAATCAATTCTATTGAGATTAAACTCAAAGAAGCTTGTTATTCTATATTTTAAGGTGCCATAAAAATTCATATATTTCCTTACATTCTGCCTTTGCTATGTCAGTAAATAAGTGTTTTTTCCCTTTAACTTTCCTGAAAATCTTGCTGATAGAATTTCCTGACAACTGTTGATGTCTCTGATTCTGTCTATAGATTAGAAAGTGATTTATGAATGAAGGTATACCATATAAAAAGATGTCCCATTAGTGAAACTATCTATTTCACTACACGGAACTGGAGAAATGATAGAGAAAAAGTTGATGTTTAGCGACTCATCAAGCTGATCTTCACAATGGCATTTCTCTTAAGAAATATTTCAGGATATTAGACTGTGTTTATGTGTAGCTAATTTTTCTGTAACAGGATAACGATAGAAAGAAAAATAGAGAGAGATCTTAAATTAAAAAAAAAACATAATGCTTCTGGAAAGCTCAAAACCATTTCCTCAACTCTCATACAGTCTTAAAACATAAAGTATGTTTTAAGACACCCATGAGAACAGTTTTATAAACATTAAACTTCAAAGGAAAGAAATATATGATAGCAGCTACCATGTATTATTAAGTAGCTATTAAAAGATTGGAATTTTGTGTCCATTACCTCGCATTATCTACATAGTTATTTGCAAGCTCAAAATATTAATGTCCTTGTATATATGAGGTAACTCATTCCCTGTTAGAAATGCAACATGACAGAACTCACATAGTTAATTACAGAGTCAGGACTCAAGCCCACATTTTTCTGACTCCACTCTATTAACTATTTCCTCTGAACCATATATAAAACCATTGCAACATCCCCAAATTCTGGAAATATTGCCCAGGAAAAATACAAATTAACCTTGTGAGCTATTTTTATTCATTTATAACACAATAAAACTTATAAAAAGTACAGACATAAGCACTAAATTCCAAACAAACCAACTGAAGTGGGTTCTAATTCATTTAGCTAATTATTAAAATTTAATTTAATTCTTATAACCCAATCAGAAAAAAGAAAACTTTTGCTCTCAAACTGGCATATACTCAGTGGCTGGTTATAATCCAATTTACTCTCCATTTATTAAAATGTCTTATTTCACCTTCCCCTATTCTATCATCTTCCATCAAGAAAAGTAAAACAAATTTCTCATTTGTTTACCTGAGAACTTCTGTTTACCTAAACATATAGAGAGTAATTCCTATTTAGGCTTTTATCTTCCTTGAAAATTCTAGGCATGCATTTCAGTTTTTTAATACAACACTGAGTTTACTAGAATCAACTATATCAAATTTAAATATTAAAACATGGAATATCAATGTATTAAACCATGTAGATTGAGAGTCAGGAATATAGATTCTAAAATAATTTTAGTAATTAAAAAAAACAATTCTTTTTATCTATGGAACAGAATTGTTAACTTAATTAAAGTATACTCTGAATATTATGCATTTGGATGATTTTATTAGCTTCTTGAGCTATTTTTGAAGTCCACAAGGAATTTTCCAGGGAACACCCTAACACTTTTCTAGGGCATAAAAGCATGCATTGCTTGTTTGTTTGTTTAAACATGTGAATGGTTTGGGAACAATGGACTCCATGATAAAAAAAAAGGAAAGTGTAAATGAATTTTAACCTCTGGTAAAAAACTGATCCCTTAGGGAAAATATATTTGAAATTGAACCGGAAATCAAATATAATGATAAAGGATAACTCACCTTGCTGTGATATTAATGAACTGGGGTGACACAGGTTAAAAATATAAATTCCCTCAAATTAAGTTTCCTCTTCTTGAGAATTGAAACTGCTGAAAATTATCAAAATCCAGTAAAAACGTATATAATGAAATATGAAAGCATTACATGTGTCATAATTTATACTTGATTAATATAAATTAGTTATTTGTCCTTTAAAATTTAGAGAACTACTCTTCTAATGAAAGAAGAGATAAATTTAAACTGAATGTGATTTACAAAGGAGAGATTTTAATAAGATACAAATACAAAATTTTCATGTAAATTCAGGGATAGGAAATACCAAGAGGAGCGGTATGGCAGTATGCAGTTAACTGCAACATGAAATATGATAGAACATTAGAATATTAGAGATCTGGCAGAGTTAAAGTTTAGACTTTTTGAATAGAATACATGGTTTTCAGGTCCTGGGACTTTCATATACTAACCTAGAGACTAAAAAGTTGTTATATACATAAGAGACTCTAGGACCCTTGTTAAAAATACATGTATGCTTTGGTTTCATAGGCAAGGATTTTAAGTTAGATAAGGAATGCTTATCATAAAATTTGAATTAAAAAAGAAAGGAAGGGAGGGAGGGAGGGAGGGAGGGAGGGAGGGAGGGAGGGAGGGAGGGAAGGAGGGAGGGAGGAAGGAGACACTGTTAGGAAGACCACTTGTAAACAGCCAATCCATTAATAAACTGCAATCCCAAATTTTGGTGCAGAATCAGTGCAAACCCAATTAAAATTAAGCAAGCACTTTTGTCACAATTGAAAAACTGATTCTACAAATGAAAAAATAAAGCAAAGGAACTAAGATAGTTACAACAATTTAGAAAATGAATTAATTTGGAAGACAGATAATCTGATTATAGAACTTATAAAACCTAAAATATGCAAGAGAATGTGGTACTGATGACAAGATATACATCAAGTTCAATCGAATTGAATAGGGTATGCAAAAATAGATTCACTGAAATATAGTTAATTGATTTTCAACAAAGATGCCAAATATATTAGTCTGCCAAAGAGATGCTGATGCAAAGTACCAGAAATCTGTTAGCTTTTATAAAGGGTATTTATTTGATATAAATTCTTATAGTTTTAAGGCCCTAAAGAATCCAAAGCCAGTTGCCACATGTTGAAGTAAGATGGTTTCTATTCTCTGCCTAGTCTCTCCTTCCTGAGCTTCCTCTTCTACTTGAGGCTGCATAGCCTACTTTGTTCCCAATCTCAGCTATAGACTGGCATTGGGCTTGTCTCTCAGGGATTCCTCTCTCCCTTGGCTTAGGGCTTGTGTCTTTCTGGGCTTTCTATATCAGCTAGAAACTATCAATTGAATGACTCACTCTCCAGTGATCAAAAATGACAGAGTTCTCTATTCCTGTGTGTCTTCTTGAGTGAGTGTCTGTTTATATCAACCCACGAAGGAGACAGGGACTCAACATGAGTCATGCCTTACAGATATGGTCAAATACAAAGCCCTAAATTGATTTTATAAAGTAAACTTATACAGAGGCCCATCTACTGAATCCAATATAATCAAAAGTGTCTTAGACCCAGTAGAAGAGATTAGTTTACAAACATAAGCTTTATCTTTTTTAAATTCACAAAAATAAACTCAAACTATGTTATCAAGGAAAATCCATGGAGGAAGAACAGTCTTTTGAAATAATGGGACTAAAATAATTAAACAGCCTTTTGTCACACATGCACACAAAAAACATTGATTGACCCTATGTACCATATTTAAACTCGTCTTAATATGAACATTAGAAATAATTTTTAAAAATAATGATTTAAAACTTCTAGAGAAAATGTAGAACAGCATATGCATAACAAAGAGTTTGTCAATGATTTTAAATGAATGACAAAATTCATGAACTAGAAGGGAAAAAATAAGTCACTGTATTTCATCACACTTAAAATTTTGTGCTTTGTTAAAGACAACCTTGAGAGAATTTGGAAACAAGCCAATGACTTTGAGAAAATATTTGCTAAACATCTGTCTAAAAAAGAACATGTATTTGAGCTCAAGTTTCAATAGAAACTTCAATAATGAGCTCAAGTTTCAATAGAATGAAGACAAAAAATTAAAATCAATTAAAAATCTGCAAAAATTTGATTAGACATTTCTTAAAAGGAGTTGCAGAGATGGTAACTAACCCCATGAGAAGATGCTCAGCATCATTTGTCTTCAGAGTAATACAGTTTAAACCCACTATGTGTACTCCCTTATTTGAAACTTTCTTTATATCATTTCTGTCCTATTTAACTGACATTCTTGTTATCTAGTGTACTAGATACAAGTACACTAGAATTCCTTCCTTCTGAAACTGATTCCAAACCAAGGAAATACAGTTGTAACATTTATATTCATGGGCTCTGTACATTGTATGAATTTTAGTATGGTATGAGGGAAATAAAGGTAAAAGATGGAAATGAAATCACAAACTCCTGAAAATTTGATAAATGTTATGATTTAATACACAACAAAAATCTATAATTAGTTATTAGAATTAATGAATTTAATAAGTGTGCTAGATGAAACATAAACTTAGAATAATGAACCTATTTCAATACGGTAGTAATAAGTATTAGAAAATAAAATTGAAGGAGAGATAGCATTAACATTTGTTTTAAAATAAAAAACCCAACCTAGGGATAACTCTAACTTAAGAAATCTAACGTATCTATAAATATAAGTATAAAAGGCCCATAACTGAAGTAATTTATTCAAAAATTCCCACCTATGGTAGGTTAGGAATACACAGGAGTGGATTAGCTTTAAGAACAGGATTTTCTGGTGTGGACAAAAGCTTCAACCTTCTGCAGAGTTCATCTACACAATGGAGGTAAAGAAGAATTTGCCTGGAATACAGGTGATTCCCTAGGGCTTCTCTTACTGCTGCCATGTCCTGTGATTAAAGTCAAAGGAAAACTGCAACTACTCAATTCAGGCAGGACCACCAATGACCTAGAAACTTCTGAAAAGTGCAACTCAAGGGATCACAGTTAGGGTCACTCCTCCACACAGAGAACCACGGAAATTTGAGGTGCTTGCTGAGGGTAAAGTGAGGTTGGAATGGGTAGTAGAACTATGGCCATGTGAAGGTAACAGAAAGGAAAACTCTAATTGTTATGAATATTTCCTTGTTTTATTATGAATATGTTTGTATATATAAAAAAGTAAATATCTTTGTATTTCCTTCCTTATCTTATCCTCTTATGATATGACATAAGTTGTATTTGTTTCATATTGTAATATTTAAGCTACAGGACATCAAATTTAACAGTGAATATTACCCAAGTACCTCCAATCAATCCAAGAGAGATTTAGTGCATTTGTTGAGTATTGTTACATGAAAAAATGTCTGTTCTTGTATTTCAGATATCTGTTATTCTAATTTAATTCTGGTGTATGGCTGCCAAGTTGACAAGTGGTTAACTGCATTTGCTAGGTTCATGTGTCAATTTTGCCACAATGGTACCCATTGTTTGGCCAAGCAAGCACTGGCCTAATTGTAACTGTGAGGATATTTCACGGATTTAAGTGATCTTTAAATTGGTTGTATTTATTTATGATTACATCTACAGTCACTTGAGGAGATGTCTTCAGCAATAAGAGATGTCTCATCCAATCAGATGAAGTCTTTGAAAGGGGAAGTGATGAGCTATACATGTCAAATATATGCAAATATATGATATTATATTATAAATATTATATTATAAATTTACATATATAACGAAACAGTGTAAACGTATTCTATATCTTTTTCTCAGAATGATTTCTGAATGGACAGAATGGATGAACACATTCTAACAATTCTGAATGAATTACTTCTAATGGGAATCACAGATTTCACTGAGCTGCCATTTCTACTTTTTGGATTTTTGCTCATCGATTACACGGTAATAGTGGTGGGCTTGATCATTCTTAACACGATAAACTCCAGGCTACAAATAGCCATGTATTTTTTTCTCAGATACCTGGCCTCCCTAATCTTGTTTATTCAAAAGTTTTGGACCCCAAAATGCTACTTAATTTTCTTGCAGATCAACATAGCCTCCTTTCACTGGTGTGCTACCCAAATCACATTCTTCAGTATAACTAGTGAAATATTTTTTTTGCCAGTGTCTTATTTTGCAACAGGGCTGATAAATCACAGTGCCAGAAATGGGTTGGCTTTTATAAAAGGGATTTACTTGGGGAAAAAACCTATAGTTCTGAGGCTGTGAAATGTCCAAATCAAAGTACCATCAGAGATGCTTTCTTACCAAAATCTACTACTGGTGATTATGGCATCCTGCCAGGCATGAGGCAAGATGGTGGGCTGTCTGTGCCGAGGTTCCTGCCTTCTACTCAAGGTTCACCATCTCCTGGAGTTCAGTAGTGAATGATTAGGTATATGGCAGGGCTTGTTTCCTCAGTTTTGTGCTGCTCCACAGGCCAAGCCCATCCAGGGCATCTTTCTGTGCCTCTGTAATTACTTTCCTTGTTCCAGACTCAGAGACCTCTCACCTCTAAAGTCCACTCTCTTCCTGCAGACCTCTCTCTCACATGGCAGGATCAATATGATAGCTTCCTTTCACTCTGTGCCTTTCTTTCTGTGTATCCCTTTATATAAGACTCAACAAGAGGGCAAAGAGTCATACCTCATTGGTGTAGTCCATTCAAAAGCAATAAAATCAAATGATCTAAAGTAAATCTAATGCAATCCAAGGGTTGCACACCAATAGAAATAGATTAAATTTAGAACATAATCACATGAAATTCAAAAAATAACTTCAAACTCTCAGTCAGCAATGCCCTATGACTAATATGTGGCCATCTGTAACTCACTACACTACACAGTCATGTCACAAACAGAATGTCACTTGCTGTAAATAATTTCTCTCTGTAATATTTTTACATTTTATCATCCTAAAACTTTTTATATTTTCATTTTGTGGCTATAAGGCAATCAGGCATTTCTACCATGATGTCTGCCCTTGATATCTTGGTTCTTAAACAAAAATGAAGTTAAATTTTTAACTCATCATTTCAGCTTTTAATTTAGTGCATTCTATTTTGATAAGCATCGTGTTCTACATATTGATCCTTACATCCATCCTTATGATGAAGTCTGCATAGGGCAAGAATAAAGCCTTTCGGTGGTATTCAATGGAACTCTATTATTTATGAAGTTGCAGCCCCAAACCAGTCAATCCTTTGGTAATAATAAAGTGGTCTCTGTAAGTTATACATTGGTGATACCCATGCTGAATCCCAGGGTCTTCAATTTGAAAAACAAAGCTGTGAGAAGGGCCCTAAAGATAACCTGGAAATGTTTGCAAATATTCACTTCAAAATTCACATTAGAATACAATAAATTTAGTTAAGTTACAGATAATGTATACACTATCTGGTATTTTTTAGACTTGTAGCCTTTGCATACAACTGGAAACACACAAATTCCCTCCAGATTAAAATACAAGTCATTGCATAATATTCACTCTTAAATTTGACACCATTAAAGGAAAAAGATTAGTGAGAAATCAAAGACATCCATTTTATGTACAAATATAAACAAACTCACAACAAAACAGGGAAGAAATATTCATGACCATTAAGGTCCCTGTCCTTTAACAGGTCACATAGTTGAAATTCATATTTATTACTACCTTCCTCCACTATCCATTCCATGTTCACTTTACCCTCAGCAAGCACTTCAGCTGGCCATGGTTCTTTGCTTAGTGAAGTGATGCAAACTTTTATTCCTGAATATTTTGGACCACTGTTATTCCTACTTGGATTGGGTTGTTGCAATATCCCATTGACTTTAATCACAGGGCATGGTAGTGCTAAGAGACACTCTAGGGGATCTCCCATAATCCAGGCAAATTCTTCTTGATCTCCATTTTGTGGGTACAGCCCTATTTCCCCTTGATAGTCAGGATCAATTACCTCAGTCAGTAGAGTAATTCCTCTTTGTGCCTTTTGATTGACAGGTACAGGAGTCCAAGATGATCAGGTGGCAGATTTAACTTCCAGTTCAGTGGAATCATTATGGTGTTCCCTGGCTGACCCCTTGCTCCCTTTGGAATTAAGATCTGTAGACCAGCAGAGCTGAAGTTTGCAGGGGCAAGAAGCAAAAATTTTCCTAGTGTATCACGAGGAGTAATAAAGAGTGATATCACTCCCATATCCAACCCTTGGTTCCTGCATCTGTGAGTCCTGGTTTAGGAGTAAAATAGTACTGATTAAGAGCATACACACTCTCCTGGAGAATCATGCCCCAGGCTTGCAAGATATTGCCACCTAGTTGGCACTGTAATTAGGTCTTCAAAAGGCCATTCCACTCTTCTATCAATCCAGCTGCTTCAGGATGATGGGGAACATGGTAAGACCAGTGAATTCTTGGAGCAAGTCCCCATTCTTGATCAGAAGCAATGTTGTGTGGATGGCATGGCAGTGGAAAAGACATTCAGTAAGTCTACAGATGGTAGTTTTGGAAGAAGCTTTGTGTGTAGGGAATTCAATCCCATATCTTCAGTATGTGACTATCAAGTTAGAAAAAATTGTTGTCTTTCCATTATGGAAGTGGTCTAATGTAATCAAACTGCCACCAGGTAGAAGGCTGATCACTTCAGGGAATATTGGTGCTGAGTGTGGATGTCTGCTGCTGGCATATTGTGCCCTCAGCAGTGGCTGTAGGCAAATCAGCCTTGGTGGGGGAAGTTAATGTGACTGAGTCCATGCATAACCTCCATCCTTACCACCATGGACACTTTGTTCATAAGCCCAATATGCAATGAGAGGGGTGGTTGGACAAAGAGGCTGATGCCAGCCACAGAGCAGGTCATCTTATCCACTTGATTGTTACAGTCTTCCTCTGATGAAGTCACCCTATGGTTAGCATTTACATGGGACACAAATATTTTCATGTTTTTCCCACTCAGAAAGGTCTATCCACACCTCTTTGTTACCAATTTTCCAATGATGTTCCATCCAAGTCCCTGACCATCTAGCCCATTCCTGGGCAACAGCCCAGGAATCAGTGTACAAGCTAATGCCTGGCCCCTTTCTCCTTCCAAGCAAAATGAACAACCAGGTACACTATTGGAAGTTCTGCCTACTGAGAGGATTTGTCCGCACCACAGTCCTTCAGAGATGTTCCAGAAAAGGGCTGCAGTGTGACATCTATTCACTTTCGGATGGAATCTGCATTTAGTTTAGAACCATCTGTAAATCTGGCCTGATATTTCTCTTCCTCTGTCAACGGATTCTAAGCAACTCTCCAAAAGGCTATAGCTGTGGGATGGGAAAAGAAAGTAATGTGACAGGAGGGGGAAAAGGAGCGTTTGGACCACATCCTCATGTAACTTACTTTTGCCTTCAGGAAACCCACTTGAGCCCTATCTTGTATATAACACTTCCATTTTATGATGGAATGGTGCTGTACACGCCCAACATTATGGTTTGGTGGGTCAGATAATACCCAGCTCATGATAAGCAATGCAAGTGTCATGGTCATGTGGTGGCCCATTGTTAAGCATTTGAACTTTTCTAAGGCCCAGTAGCAGTCCAAAAGCTATTTCTGAAAAGGAAAGTTGTTATCAGAAGATGGCAGGCTTTGGTCCAGAATCCCATGGGTCTGCCTTGTGAGTCTCCTATAAGGTCCTGTCAAAGACTCCAGACAGCATCACTGTTTGCCACTGACACTTCCAGCATCATTGGATCTGCTGGATCATATGGCCCAAGCAGCAGTGCAGGAGGCACAGCATCCTGGACCTGTCACAGAGCCTCTTCTTTTTCCAATCCCCACTCAAAAACTAGCTCTTTTCTGGTTTCTCAGTAAATGTGTCAAAGTTGCACACCCAAGTGAAGTATGGGTTGTCTCCCAATTCTGAAGAGAACAACTAAGAGTTGTCCCTCTTTTTTGATCATAAGAGGGGCCAGATGCAACAGCTTAGCCATCACTTTAGAAGGTATATCTCAACATGTCCCACTCCACTGGATGCCTACAAATTTCACTGAGTTGATAAACTCAGTATTTTTGTTGCTTTTATCTCCTATCATGTCACATACAAATGCCTTACCAATAAGTCTCAAGTAATTGCTACTTCTTTCTCACTAGGTCTAATTACATGCTATCAAGAATATAATGCACCAGTATGAAGTCTTTTGGGAGGAAAAGACAAATAATATCCTCACAGATGATGTTATAGCATAAGGCTGGAGAGGTGATATACTGCTCAGGCAGGACAGTGAAGGTATATTGCTGACCTTCCCAAATGAAAGTAAACTGTGTCTGGTGGTCCTTACTAATGTCAATTGAAAAAAAAAAAAAAAATGCCAGCTCAATAGTTGCATACCAGTTTCCAGAGGTTGTGCTTCTTTGCTCAAACAATTTTACCACATCTGGAACAGCAGCTGAAATTGAGTCACCACCTGATTAAATTTGCAATAATCTACTTTCATCCTCCAAGATACATCTGTGTTTTGCACAGGCCAAATAGGAGAGTTGAATGGGGGCATGGTGGGAATCAAAATCCCTGCATTCTTCAAATTTTTGATGTTGGCACTGACTCTGAAATTACCCCAGGTATCCGGTATAGTTTTGAATTTACTTTTTTGCTACATAGGGGCAGTTCTAGTGGCTTCCACTTAGCCTCTCCTACCATAATATCCCTCAAGCCACAATTCAAGGATCCAATATGGGGATTCTTACAGTTACTAAGTATGTTTATTCCAATTACTCATTCTGCAACTGGGGAAATAACCACAGAATGGCTCTAGGCCCCACTTTATGCACTTAAAGACAGATCTGAGATAAAACTCCATTGATCACCTGACCTCCATAAGCCCCTACTCTGACTGGTGGACCACAGTGACATTTTGCTTATCCTGGAATTAATGTCACTTCTGAGCCAGTGTCTAATAATCTCCAAAATGTTGGATCATTTCTTACTCCCCAAAACAGTTACCTTGGTAGCAGGCCATCAGTATGTTTGCGAATAGATGTGAGCCATCAAGGGGCTCTGAGTCTATAAACTGGCTCAAGTCTGGGAATTGATTCAGGGACTGTGATTCTGTGATTCTGTAAGTCAAGTTAGGGATTTGTTCTCTTGATAAAAAAACTTTTCTGCTTATACAGATGAAGTCAGGATTTAGTAGACTGCCTAACCATTTTACTTCTAAGTATCCCATGATCTATTTCCAAGAACATAACTCCATGTGTCCATGTTACCCAGACTCTTTTGATTGTTTCTTTGAGTCTGTCCTTCATTTTGGTAGCCACACCCACCGTGTCTTTTGTGATGGAGTGCTGCTATTTGGCCTCTGCCAGCCCAAGAACTGATCATTCCCATAGTGTTAAAGGATTCTAGTTCCATGACAGCAGTTTCCACAGAAATATCTGGACTACAGAAAAGAGCAACCACAGAACTCTTCTGGGCAATGGAGTTAGTCTTACAAATCACTCCTCACAGTTATGGTTCAAAATGTTTATTCTGGACATTCTTGGGGTGAGTGGACAGGTCTCAAATGGAGAATCCATTGCAGCATTCCAATCTCTCTAAACCTTTGGATCCCCTTATATACAGTAAATGAGAAAAATTGAGCATCTTGACCTCAGACATTCTAGGCCAATTTTTGATCCATGTTTCAGCCAGTCACCAGTACAAACTGTTAGAGCCCTTTCTCAATCCTCAAGCTACAGCTTTGAATCCAGAAACTCTGCTTGGTGGGCCCACATAAAAAATCAACCTGATACAACCTTAAATTTCCTCCACCATTATCCCATACATTTAATATCCACTCCTACATTTATTCCCCGGGTGTCTGTCTACATAAATGGAAAAACTCATGCAGTTCTTTTAGAATATAGGTTATTCCTCATGGATAAAATGTTGTACTTCATCATTGGTGGCTTGTTGTTATTTTAGTCTAGAAAGTTTAGAAATGTTTTACAAGCTACTGACCTCATGACATTCTATTGCATTATCATTTGGTCAGACCATTTAAAGTTTATCTGGCAAAGTCCCAGTAGAATTTGGGGTTTCAATGTCACCATTATTATAATCAATTTTTTGTCTCCATAAAAATCCTCAGGGTTCCACTCCTTTCCAATCAGTGCCCTCACTTTAACAGCATACACCCTGCAAGGTTGAGATTTTGGTTTCCTCTGTAACTCTATTCCTCTACAATAAGACTCTGACTCTGGTTTTCACAGTTCTTAAGTCTGTGGCTGCAAGAAACAAGACTCTTTTATTCAGATCACACATAGAAACATTCACATCATTCATTCAGAATTTAAGTTGCAAATTTGTAGACTTTAGTGCATCCATCTCTTTTGTAACTTTATCCAGCATATTTAAAAATAGCCAGCCAACATCATTATATGCTTTAATTCCACAAAACTCTGTGAAGACATTAAAAAACTCTTAAGCAGATCCTTGCCTCTTATTAGCATGGAACTAGTCATATCCAGTGGTGATATTTTGTATATCCCTATTACCAATTTATACCAAAGACTGCCAGATGCATGATGACTATTGGAAGAAGAGTCAGTGCCCTTGAATCTAATCAGAGTAAAGAGCCAATTGAAAAAATCCCAGAACTAATTCAGAAGTCTCATTTTAAGATTTTGATTCTCAAGAACCACTCCTAGTGCCAAGCAGTGTTAGAGTTCTCTAGGGAAACAGAAATGCCAGGACATATCTGTAAAGTATGAGATTTTATGAGACTCTCTCACAGGACCATGAGGATACACAAGTCCAAATTCTGCAAAGCAGACTGTAACCAGGGTTTCAGATGAAGGTCCTTGATGAGTCCCCAGGAAATGTTGGCTGTCTGTAGAAGAGATGGCAATTCTCTGTCTGAATATTAAAATCCCTTACCCTTTTAAGACCTTCAACTGGATAAGGTTTCACTCATTGCTGGCAGTGATCTCTTTAGTTGATTATAGACATCAATTTCCATCTATGCAATCAACATACTAATCATTGAAGTCCATGAATTCCCCTTGTATTACAGTTAGACCAGTGCTTTCTTGACCAGACAACTGGGCACCATTGCACAGCTGTGTTCACACATAATCTTAAACATCACAATGCCCTACTTTAAGCTTCATAATTTTCCTTATTCTAGAATTAATAAAGTAATTCCTGCTCTTTTGATTAGTATAGAGTGATATATTATTTGGCATCCCCTTGATTTTTTACATTTCTTTTATGAGAGAAGTTGTGAGATTATCGACAATCATGCACAAAATGCATTGTTACCATATACCACCCAACCACCTACAACTTGCATTGGTGTTGAACATTTATTACAATTGATGATAGCACTTTTTCACAATTGTACTATTCTGTAGCCAGCATTCATGTACAGATTCTAACTTCTGGGTACTGTGTGAACCAATGTTCATAGTTTACCTCATTTAAAACATCCAGTACATAGGCCTGTGAAATATGTTCTAAATTTTAGATGTTTTAAATCAGATCAGGGAGGCGGCTGTGGCTCAATCAGTGGGGCTCCCGTTTGCCATATGGGAGGCCCCGGGTTCGGTTCCCGGGGCCTCCTGGTGAGGGCGGGCCTGCCCGTGCGGCGTGGTTGGCTGACCCGGCAAGCGCGGGCAGCAAGGGGGGGATAAATGAATAAATAAATAAAATCTTTAAAAAATAAATAAATAAATAAATAAATCAGATCAGTAATCAGTTTACAGAAAAATCATGTAAATAATACAGTGCTCACATCTGCACCTTTTATTTTTCCCTCTATACATAAGTTGTTTTTAAAATTCTGACTTTTTTCAAGATCTTCTCTTTGCTTTAGATTTTCTTCAGGTTTATTATATTAGCATGTGTAGACTTTAAAAATATTTATCCTGTTTTGTGTTCTTTGAGCTTCCTGGATCTATGATTGAGTGTCTGTCAATAATTTTAAAAAATTTTCAGCCATCAATATTTCCTTTCCCCATTTTTTCCTCCTGGTTTTCCCCATTAAAATTAGATTATAACTTTTGTTATTGCCCCATAGTTCTTCAATATTTTGATACATATTTAAGTCTTTTTTTATCTTTGCCCTGCAGTTTGTGAAGTTTTAATTGACATATGTTCATGCTGACTGATACTTTCGGTGACCATGTCCAATTATCTATTGATTCCATTACAGGAATTATTTATTTGCTTGTTTTTGTTTTTGTTTTGTAAGAATGGATTTTACTTTAAAAAAAAAAAAAAGCCTTTTGAGGACTATAAATTACAAAGTAAAAGCAGATCACTATGTAGAAATCTAGTGATTAACATTTTGCCTGTGCAAGAAAACTTCATCAAAGTTATTCATTTCACAAATTTTCCCCATTCACAATGTTATCAGTTATAATGCTCTTTTTCTTATGGTTACTTTATCTTTATTTCAAGTTATATTACATGTGATTCCCTCAAGATGAATTTTTAATTTTAAACAATAAATTCTTGGCTTATAAAGATAAAACCTTAGAAAGGGGTAATTTCCACACAGTCTCTGGTGGCATAATTCCAAGCTAATTTCTTTCACCAATGAGAAAGCCTTCAAAATGTTCACATTTACATGACTCTTTCTACTAAAATGTGGCCACATTTTATTTTCTCATGATTATATACATAGATGAGTAGCAGCAAGAAAAGAAAGCTGAAAATTTAAAGGCAGCCATTAAAATAAATGGATCTTTCATACAGAAATGTTTGGCTCATAGCAATTAAAAAATGGCAACTTGGGAATGTTACTAGCCTAATGTTTGAGTCATTACTGAATATGTTAAGAGAATGAAGCCAGTCGAGTATGACCAAGTGGGAATGTATCTATACCACTGCACTTCATTCTTCATAAGAAATACTTTAAATTAGTAAGATATAAGAGTTTTATTTAGTACCAGTTACAAAATATTTTACTGGGTTTAGTACTTCAGTCATCTCCTTTACTTGCACTCCTTTATAATACTTTCCTGTCAATCTTATTAAGTCTATTATGATCATAAATACTTTGAATGACAAGACATTTCTTTAAGGTATATTGAGAATGTTTGTCTGAAAAGAATACCCATTCATTTTTAATGGAATTATAATAACTGATTGCAGAAGTTTCTCAATGGGAAAAAACTCAACTTTCTTCTTGCCATCATCTCTGCCATACATGATTTCCAAAAGACCTCAATTTTAAGTTTGTTCTTCATGGCTTCACTAAGAAATGAAAACCAGAAAGCAAACATCTGAGCTTAAGGACATGTGGGATCAAAAATGCAAGAAAATATGTTAACATGCTACAATGGTCTGAATGTTCAAGATCCATGTTAATGACTTCAATTATTGTATATGAGATTTTCTTTGATGGACAGGCTCTGGGCATAAAATATGGCACTTATTCATTTCATATCAAATTATCACACAAGTCATTGCTGTTTGAGACTCTGGATAGTTTTACAGTTTAATTTGCAAACAATTTTTATAAAAAATAATTTTTAACCAAATCATATTCTGAAAACTGTTTATATAGAAAACCCATGGAATAAATTAAACTATTCACTGTGGAAGGTCTTAAATTACATTATTACAGTAGAAAATACAGGAGGTAGAAGATAAGTGAAAAGACAAATGTAACATCAGATTAAAATCTATAGTTCATGTAGCTGCTTAAAACATGGTTTTAGAAACTAAACCCAACATTTTCAGTAACCATAGAAACAACTAAAATAAAATTGGCCATGAAAGCCCTTATATCATGCTTGATATAAAGATGTAGGAAGATGTAAGAACCAGGACACATGAGACATGACATTTTATCTACAAGTTCTGTTTGCTTTACTGAGGGTGTACTTTCAAAATTCAGTTCCCTTCTTCAGCTTCATACTCAGATTTTTCTTCAGGATTTTTGAGCCACTCTACAAAGTTTTTCATTTGCTCAAGGAAGACACTTTTCCCCTTTGCAACATGAGCATCTTCATATCACTTTAGAATGGGCTCTTCACTCAGGACTTCAGCTTTATAAAAAAGTACCATTATTTTCTGGAAGGCTTTCATGAAATGAATGTTGTCATTACAATACTAAATATTCAGTCACAGAATCAGCTCAGTAAAGGCAGCAAGTAGATGGCTGTATTGCTTCAAGTGCTTGATGGCTTGCTGTGCTACAAGCGCCTCTTTTTTGTTCCATTCCACAGTGCTCATTACACTTGACCAGAGTATTCCATTGACAACAGGTTCTGGAATGTTGTTTTTTTCATCTCCTCCTCGACATATAAAATAATACCTTAGATGAATCACCATGTGACATCTGTTCTTGAAGTTCTTTCTGGAGCTCCTTACAAGCTCCTATGGTTTGCTGATGCTAAATATCCTCGGAAAGCTCTTTCAAGCCTGCCTCAGTAAAATACTTTGTGAAGTGTTCAACACTTTTGTTATTGGCAGGTAAAAGTTCCATCAGTCTGTTATCCATGCTGACTTTTCAAAGACTTGCAGCTGCTGCATTGATATCTTTTTCAGTTATCCATGATTTAAAGAGCTTTATGCAAAAGCTGCTGAAACCCTTTCTTTAACCAAAGTCTCATTATAAAGACTTTTAAGAATGGATGCATTGTGTCCCATTAGCCAGAAGAAAACCAGTCAACAGAGCCAGCTTGTTCCTTTCCAACTCTGAAAAACTCTTTAAGAACAACAGCAGCTTTTTAACTTCATCTTCAAAACTTTTCTCCAGGTATTTGTAGTGCCTGGTTAACTTGTTAAAAACCTGAGCAAACACTTGCATGGTCTCCAGGTCTTCTTGTGCTGCGAACACACAGACATCTGTAGGCATCATGTCATCTGCCAGTGTACCACCTGGGGCCTGCATTCCACCAGCCACCAAAATGTTAAAGAGTGTTTCTGTATGTTGGTGGTAATCAAATTTTGCTCCAGAAGCATCAAGAAACTTTGCTACCACTTCCAAATCAGTATCAGTTTCAGATAAGCCTTGAATAATACATTCCTGAAAATGAAAACCTCTCTTTTTCATCTCTTTTCCTAGTATTAAAATGCTGGACTGATAACGTTGGCTTTTGTAGATTTTGATTATTCATAAAAGATACCCGAATTTAAGGTGAAAAGCAAAGAGCCAGAAATCCCTGATGTGGTGTTAACTGCAGCGGTGTCTCCTCTGCAACCGGTACTGCTACAGTTTTTAAAAAAATATCTATGATTTCCTACTGACTCTATCTTAGAGTATCCATTTTTGTTTGTTTGTTTACATTCTCCCCTATGATTTTTCTTACTTTTTCTATAAAAAACATACAGACATGTCAAATTTTAGCCACTTTCAAGGATACAATTCAAAGGTATTAATTATCTTCTCAATATGGTGTTAGGATCACTATGACCCATTAGCAAATTTTTATAACACCTCAACCAGAAATTATGCATCAATTAAGCAATAACTCCCCATTTTTCTCACAAATGGCCCCTGATAAGCTGTACTCTACTAGCTGTCTCTGTGAATTTGCTTATTCTAAGTATTTCATACCAGTGAGATTTATAACATATTCATATTTTTGGGTCTGGCTTATTTCACTATAGTTCTTTCATACAGTATTGTGCCATGTATCCAAAAGACTTTCTTTAGCGGGGTAAAGAAGATGTTCTTATCTTGTTCCTAACCTCAGGGGGAAGCCCTTCAGTCTTTCATTACACAGCATAATGATAGCTGTGGCTTTTGATATGTGCTATTCATCCTACTGAGAAAGTTGTCTTCTCTCCTTATTTTGTCAAGTGATTTGATTATAAAATAGCGTTGTTTTTTTGAGAAAGTCCTTTTCTACATCAATTGAATCATAATGTAATTTTTCCTTCATGTATTAATGTGGTATATAACCTTGAATTATTTTCTTTTGTTGAAGCATCCTACATTTCTCTGATAACTCTAAATTCAACATGGTATGTAATCTTTTTAATATACAGTTATATTCAATTTGATAGAATTTGTTGGCAAGCTTTTCAACTATATTCCTAATGGAAATTAGTATATACTTTTCTGTGTCACTTTTCAGTCACAAGTAAATCCCATGGTAGCAGACCCAGACATGGCCCCGATTAAGTGTTCCACAGAGCCAGTTGGAGCTGATGCCCAAAGACATTCAAATTTTAATTAAGGTGCACCCATCCTAGGACCCTCACTTGTATATGCATGGACCACTTCTGTGGGTCATACAAGCTACCCTACAGAACCTAGGGAGGGAGAGGGGCCCAAACAAATAAACTTGTCTTGTGGCTCTCAACCTAGCTTAGATTTTTTTTTCTTTCCATTTTCACACTTGTTAAGTAATTGTCAAGCCTTGATGGTCTTCCAAGGTTTTGGGAAAGTGAATTTTGACAAATTTTAACCAATTTCATTGGTTTCAAGGGGGTTGAGGGCCAGATGTGTCCTACTCCAGAATCTTCCACATGTCATCTCCTACCCATCAGTTTTTGTATCATGTCCACTCTTTCCTTTAGAGCTCTTAGCAAATTATTTCATTTTATCATCTGATAATTCCAACATTGCTGACAAACCAGAGTCTCGGTATGATGTTGTGCTGATCTTCAGATTGTTTTCTCTTTTAGCACATTGTGATTTATTGTTGAAAGCCAGACATATCAGGAAAAGGCAAATGAGTTAAGATTTCTGATTTTACATCTTATGTTTACTGGGTAGGAGTTAGGCTGTTTTATTGCTTTCTGCAACTGCAAGTTCCAGTGGCTAAAATTTCCTCAGTTGTCCTTTGGTCTGTCTTAGTTGTCATTGGGTTTTCTTAGGGATTCCTTCTTAAATTGGAGCTGAGCCTTGCAATTCTTAGTAGTTGTAACCCATTCTTATACACAGTGACACTATTAATGTGTTGGTAAGATCAAGGGAGAGGTAAATGTTCTATAATCCTATGGTGAGTTCTCAGTCGTTCAGTTGGACTGTGTCACTGGACTATGAAATTCACAAATGATTATCGGCTGTTTATTTTACTTCTTATGTGAGAAGAGCGAAATGCCAGAGGAACCTGGATTTGAGCATCTATATTCCCCAGGTAGGCTAAAATTTGATAAAACTTAGTTTGCTTAGGCTCAGGTAAAATATTATCTCTTAAACACTGGCCTTTTATAAGAAAACAGAAGGCCGTGTAAATATTTTAAATGGCTGCTTTTCCCTTACTCCTGATAGAGGTACAATGGAATTTTTTTAACAATCTTTGAAATAACAAGCTGTTGGGACTTGTGGAGGCACACTGCAAAAAAGTTTTGGGGAAACCTGAACACTGGGCCTCCAGAAGTTTATTATCTCTCAGGTGAGTCCACACTCAATCTTAATCAATTAGTCAGTTTAAATAATTAAATTGTAAATAAAGGGAAATTGAATATGTCCCCTTTAAATACTTCTACCTGTTGCTATTCTTGATAAGCTAAATTTCTATATGTGTATTTCTTTCCAGTTTTAGGGTGGTGACTTGTCATGTAACCTCATTTCTGAAAGAACTAAGAGAACATGATTTCAGATATTCTACCTTGTCAACAGGATGTTAGTGGTTATTTTCAAGTTCTACTTCTTGGGCTACAACCTGGCACTATTGTTCAGAAGAATAACTGAACATATTCTGCTATCAAACCTTTGTTTGACCCAAGAGACATATATGGGTCTTCCTTGCAAAATTATCAGATTACAAATGAAGTTCTGAAAATTCTTGGTTTGGACCTCAAATTCACAGTTAAAAATTAACTGTTAAAAGATTGTTTTGACTATTTGTTTTCAGGAGATTGTTTTAGTGAATTCAAAAACAGGTACCAGTGGTGGGAAAAGAGACATTTTCATTGAGAGATAATATATTTTCATTCTTTTTTTTTTTTTTTAAGCATGCAGGTCTAATTTATTGAGGAAGTGCACAGCCTTTTATAAGTAGGGTGAGGGGTGGTGTAGGGGGTAGGGCATGAAAAAAGAGGAAGTACATGTAAGGCATATATGGCAGGCTGGTATTGGGCACAGTTGGTTGCTAGGGAGGGTTTGCTATCTGTGGAAGGCGGGAAGGTTTCGCACACGCGGGAGCAGGGTGAGCTACTTTCTCAAAGAAGGCTAAATATAGGATCAGGCTTGTTCTTTGTTGTCGGTCGGCCATTTTAGCTTCACCTCTTTCTGGCTGCCTCCAACATCTCCTCCCTTTTTGTTTTATTAGAGCCTTATTTATTGTATAGCTAGCTGAGGGAAGTAGAGGCCTCATCATAGGAGGGATTTCGTATATGCAAATGTGCTATTTGCGAGGGAGGGTCTGTGCCTGTCTTAGGTCAGGGCTGCACCCGATCAGTCTTACCCGTCATTGGGAAACATGGCAGCAGAAGGCCATGTCCCTGTCTTAGGTTGATTGATGGGTCAGCCAGTTGCCCGTCATTGGCTAGCCAGCCCAATGTTTTATTGAGCATTCTGTTCAGTTAGAACGAACCCTTGTGCTAATGAGGGGTGCTTCTCAGAGAACAGTTAGGCTGTACTCACTTTTAACTGTCTCCTGCAGTGCTTTGCCTCACACTCAGCTGCTCATAGGCGGGAAGGGTTGGAGGATGTTGTTACTTACAGAGGGCAGACATCTTCTAGCATGTTTGGTGCTAGGCCTTGATCAGTGAGGTGAAGTCGGTGGTAATGTATTTGAATTGGTTTACTTAGGGAAGAATTAATTTGATCCTTAACTAGTTGTATTATTTTTCTTAAGGAGTCTTGAAATGAGCAAAATTTGAAACCAAATTAAATACAGCAGAGGTGTCCTGAAATGAAAATAAATTTCATCATATTACCTTATTGATTAGGAGTAATTTGAGAAACTAACAAATGCAAAGTCATTTCTCATAAATAGAGGGTAAAAGTAGAGATAGAAACTAAGGCCAATATCCCAGCATTATGGAAATGCTGAAATTTGGGTGGCCTTTTAAGATTGTGGAGCATCTATATCTTGTAGCCAGTTGTAGGTTTTATTCTAAGCTATAATTTTTATTTTCTGATTCTTATCTACAGTCTATATAAATACTGTCTTCTAGTATCAGTATGTTTTGAGGAGTTTCAAAAGAGGTACAATCAATGTAAGTAATTGAAAAGTAAAAGGAAATAATTTAATAAAGAAATAAAAATCTATGGTGTTGAGCCAAAAAATTCAGAGACATGTCCAGGGGCCTGGATGGATTTGGATTTGGAAGGGCACATGGGCAAGTGAGTTAGCCAGAGGATACACCTTCCCAGGGATTTCAGATTATGTTTAATTCATAATGAGAGCAGAGGAATTTCTCTGAAAAATGTCAGAATATCAGAAGACATCATTTCCTGAAGACATCAGCTCTAATTGCAATAAATTTAAATCTAGTTATTCATAACTAAGTACAGCAAAATGAGTACTTCAGTAAATTTATAATGTGAATATACTCAAATGTAGTCATAAACATATAGATGACAGTTTATCCATTTGTATAAAAGGTTGCACAAGACGGCTATTTAGTAATTTATTTGGAAACATTTTATGATATATTAGCTAAAAATAAGGCTTTTCTACTCACAAATCTTTCCATTAAAAAATGGACTGATGCCCAGAATGCTTTTCAGTTTCATTCAAAGCCCAAAATGTACTTCATGATGAACCAGTTTTTCTCAAATATTTCTTTAATAGCCTCCTTACATCTTTGTTCCTCAAATTGTACGTGATGGTATTCAGCATGGCAATCACAATAGTGTAAAATATAGACAATATCATATTATCCAAAGTGTAGCTGGAACTGGGTCTCATATTCATAATTTCCCATAATAAATCAACACTCAAATTAGGTGAGAACCACAGGTGGAAAAGGCTTTTCTCCTCCCTTCAGCAGAACGCATCTTCAGAATGGCCAAGAGAATGAAAGCATAGAAGATCAGGACTATGGATATAGTAATTACCTCAACAGAGCCCGCAACATAGAAAATTAGGAGATTGACGTGAGTGGCAGAACAAGAAATAGTGAGGAGTGGAGAGACGTCACAAAACACATGTCTAATTTCATTGGATGCACAGAGGATAGGCTAAAAGTTGCCACTTTGTGTAAAGGACCATGCAAAAATCCGCCAACATAGGAAGCAATGATGAGAGGCACATAGACTCGGGGTGACATGTTAACTGAATATAGCAGTGGGTTTTACATTGCCATTGCAGCCAAGAGAAAGCATTCTGTGCTTCCAAAAGAAATAATGAGAAAAATCTGTGTTGCACACCCAAGTAATGAAATATCTCTATTTCCACCCAGGAAATTGAACAATATTTTACAGCTGACAACTGAAGATTAATGGGCATTCGGAAATGAAAACACACTCAGAAAATAGTACATGAGGTTGTGGAGTTGGGCATCCTCAATAACCAATAAAACCAGTCACAAATTTCAATCGGAGTGAAACAATAGGCAGCTAGAAATAATAAAAATAGGAAGACCTCCAGCTCAATATTATCTGTGTAACCGATCAATGTAAACATGATGACTTCAATCAGATTCTTGAACGGAATCCTGTAGGTATCCAAATCGGATGCTAACACTGTCATCTCAGTTTGTATGTAAAGTTATATAATACTATCTTGTGAAATAGTTCACAGAATTATATCCCCATATGCACTTCTAGGAAGGACATATGGTAGCAGGCAGTGAATAGATAGATGTTGATGAAGAAATTGGGCCCAACTGGATGCAGTTCCCTGTATATATAAAAGGAAGACATAGTTTCATTCATTTCTTGCCTTAATTTGCCATGTTAAAACAGAAAACAAATTAATAACAGTGGATTGCTTTCTGTTAAATTTTGAACTTCCTTTCCTTATATTTTCTCAAAATTTATAAAAAGCAATGAATATCAAGTTCTCTGCATCCAAATATATTACAGTAGAGTGTAACCCCTGAATACTAATTTGAAATGTTCTACAATTAGCACGAAATACCTTTACTTAAATATCATAATTTAAAAATTGTAGTAATCACATTTACCTCATAAGATGATGTTAAGTGTAAAGGAGAAAATCAGGGTGAAATTTGTGACATTTAAAAGTGTTCCTATGTGACTAAACATGGAATGTTAGACATACATTTCAACCTCTCTTCCAGGAAAACCATTTCACTGCAAACCATTTTATATGTTCTTCGTTGGCAATTATCCTGTTCCATTAGTTCTGGAGTAATATTTACAAAGGCAATCAAAGTTATTCTTGATGTAAATTCACCCTTTGTATCATAAAAAACAGTGCAATATCTTTTTTTCATTTTTTCAGTTTTCTTTCTTGAAAGCATAACAGTAAGTTGTTCATTTGTGCCTCTTCAAGGAATTGTAATTCCTTATGGATTTTCTCATTATTTCTGCAAAGTGCTGAGATGGATATTCCAGTCATTACAAATTTGAGAACATTCTTTAATAAATTAAAACAAATGTATAATACTAATACATGATACTAATAATAATAGGTGTATGGAAAAAATATACCAAATGTATGCTATGGACCATAGTTAGAGATAATAGTCTGATATTGTTCTTCCATAATCTATAATAAATATTTCCCTACAATATAAACTTTTAGTGGAGGGGTGATGTATGGGAATTCTGCACATAATGCATGCTTGCTTTGTAAGTGCACAGCTTCTGTGATAAAAAAAAAAAACATATTGAAAATGCGAAAAGAGCATAACCAAAAAAAAAAATAATGTCTAAACTTAAAACACAAAAACGAAATATTAAAGAGGTAATGACATCTGGACTGAATGTCTCACTGACTGAAATACAGTAGTGGGTCCAATATATTGAGGCAGTATATTCCAGCATAATGACATTTGTTTTTCCTTCACTTCTATATAGACTGAAGTGGTTGACTCATTCTTAAGAAATTGGCACCTGTGTTTTCCAGGATTTTGGAATGAAATACCTGCCATGCACTGGAGTGGGCTGCATTTAGTAACTAACAAATAATTTTATTCATTATATGAAGCACACCACAATTTTGTCGTTTCGAGATTCCCTATCAAGAAGGGAATGTAAAAATTCCTTCTACGTACAGCTGGAAGGAGAAGAAAGCCGTATGTCATTTTCACCGTGAAATGTTATCACATCCATGCAGCTATGTGGAAGACAAATAAAAAGAATAAATAGCAATTTAAATATGGAAATAGGGAAATGAATTTGCTCATTTTATCATTAGAGAATTCAAGTATTGAAAAAATATATAATTAAGGTAATTTCTGTTTTCTGGGCAAATCCAGACAAAAAACATAATATTAATAGAGGAACATACACACAAATACAATGATTTCTATTGCAGCTTGAATTGCTATATTAATGAAAAACATAAATCAATTAAAATATAAATATTATTTAATGCATTGTGCATCATAAAATATATACTTTTATTAATAATAGTCCTCTTTCATTCTCTCAGCTACACATTCTCTCTCTTCTCTTTCTCTCTCTCTTTCTCTCCCTTTAACTCTATAGTGAAAGGAAATGAAGATATTCAAATACATTTTTTTTTAAAGATTTTATTTATTTATTCATTTATCCCCCTCTTGCTGCCTGTGCTCGCTGGGTCAGCTAACCACGCCGTGCGGGCGGGCTTGCCTTCACCAGGAGGCCCCGGGAACCGAACCCGGGGCCTCCCATATGGTAAATGAGAGCCCCACTGATTGAGCCACAGCCGCTTCCCTCAAATACATTTTGAAAAATATACAAATACATAGTCTTAAAAACAAGTCCAGTACAAAGTATACTTGACTGACAGACATAAGAGAAATTTCAGATGTATCACAGGTCTAATCTTAACTTCTCTTCCATCTATGAGAGAAGACAACAATTATGAAAGAGTAAGAACATTATATTTGGCATCTAAGACTATGATTTAAAATCTCTGGTTTATGAATTAGGGATGGTGTGAGCTTGCAAAATAACTCCATCATTTCAACTAAAAGAATAATAAAACAAAACAAAATTTTCAGACTCAAATTGCTCAACTACAAGAACATAGTATCAAAGCAGAATACTTATTTATGAGTTGCATTAAATTATTTTCAATTAATTTTATGTTTAAGGTACATAAAATATGTGACAAATTTTATTTATATATTCTAACCAAGCCACTGTGCTACTCGCAAATGTAAAATTTCCTGATTCCTCCAACTAGAAGCAATCTGTCTTTCCCATGAACTGGTGTCATACTTCATCAGCACCACTTAAATTTATCTTTGAAAATGTCTCAAAGCCTAACAACTCTTTGAAAATTATATCAAGTTGTAGGGGTGTGCATATTTAAAATATTCTTTAGAGTTGTGTTTAACATTTACTGTTATTTTTTTGGCTATACAAAATTTTCTGCATTAATTGTACTATGTAGATTGAACCATATATAAGAAGCCTTTTGTAACTTATCTAGCCCCAGCAACCCAAGAATTAAAATGAGCTATTTCATTGTTTATTCATTATTTTTATTTGTTATTACAGTTTTATAAGTGAAATATATTCAAATGTAATATGAATATTACATACTATGTCAATTATTGTTGGGCACTTATTTTTTAATAAATTTTGTCCACTGGAAACTAAAAAAAAAAAAATTATTTATATGAAACACAATCAATGGAGAGTTATAAAAATCAATGTTTATCCTTAAAACATTGTGCAATGATTAGGCTCCAATTCATAAGCTAAGTGTTTCTTCTTTTAATTATACATAGTTTATTATATTACTAACTATACATAAAATAAATTAATTAAATACTTAAAATGAGTTCTATTGTGATTAAACTCAAAGAAGCTTGTTATTCTATAATTTAAAATGCCATAAAAATTCATAAATTTCATAACATTCTGCCTTTTCTGTGTTAGTAAGTAATAGTTTTTTTTCTTTAACTTTCCTGAAAATCTTGCAGATAGAATTTCCTGACAATTGTTGGTGTCTCTGATTCTGTCTAGAGATTAGAAAGTGATTTATTATTGAAGGTATAACCAATAAAAAAGATGTCCAATTAGAGAAATTTTCTACTTCACTACATGGAATTGGAGACATGATAGAGAAAAAGTAGACTTTTAGTGACTTCATAAAGTTGACTTCACACTGACAGTTCTCTTAAGAAAAAATTCAGGATATTAGACTGCCTGTGTTTATGTGTAGCTGATTTTTTTGTAACAGGATAAGTATTAAAATATATAGATAGATTGATAGATAGATCTTGAATTTAAAAAAAACATACATAATGCTTCTGGAAGACTCAAAACCATTTCCTCAACTCTCATATAGTCTAAAAACATGAAATATCAGAAACCCATGAGAACAATTTTACAAACATCAAAATTGAGAAAAGACAATCTTTGATAGCAGCTGCCATGTAATATTAAGTAGCTACTAATGGATTGGAAGTTTGTGTCCATTACCTTGAGTTATCTACATAGCTATTTGCAAGCTCAAAATATTAGAATTCTTGTATATATGAGCTAACACATTCCCTGTTAGAAATACAACATGACAAAACTCACATAGTTATTTACAGAGCCAGGATTCAGGCCCAGACTTTTCTGACTCCACACTATAAGCTATTTCCTCTGAACCATATTATAATACCATTGTGATATCTCAAATTTCTGGAATCATTGCCTAGAAAAAATACAAAATAACCTTCTCAGCTATTTTTATTCATTTATAACACAATCAAGCTTACAAAAAACACACGAATAATCATGAATTTAAAAACAAACCCATTGAAGTAGGTTATAGATCATTTAGCAAACTAGTAAAATGAATTTAATCTAATTATTAGAACTTAACCAGAAAAAAAGCAATTTTTGCCCTCAAACTGGCATTAACACAGTAGCTGGTTATAATCTAATTTTCCCTCCTTTTATTAAATTGTCTTATTTCTATTTCCTCTATTCTATCATCATCCATCAAGAAAATTAAAACAAATTTTTCATTGTATTCCATTTACCTAAACATATACAGATTAATTCCTATTTAGGCTTTTATCTTCCCTGGAAAGTTCAAGCATGCATTTAAATTTTTTAAAACAACACTGAGTTAACTAGAATCAGCTATATCAAATTTAAATGTAAAAGCTTGTAATATCAATGTATTATACCACATAGTTTGAGAGTTAGGCTTATAGCTTCTAAAATATTTTTAGTAATAAAAATCTATTCTTCATATCTATAGAACCAAATTGTTTGCTCAATTAAAGTATACTCTGAATATTATGCATTTGGATTATTTTATTAGCTTCTTGAATTATTCTTGAAGTTCACAGGAAATGTCCCATGGAGAAAACACACTAACTTTTTTTCTGGGACATAAAAACACACATTTGTTTGTTTATTTTCTGTAGAAAACATGTGAATAGTTTAGGAACAATGGACTGCATCATAAAAAAGGAAACCATAAATGAATTTTAACCTCTGGTAAAGAACTGATCCCTCATTGGAAAACATATATGAAATTGAACTTGAAATCAAATCTAATGTTAAAGGATCAGAGGAGGGAAAGGGATAAATGGGAGGCAGAACAACAAGGAAGAGAGCACAAGGGCAGGCTTCGCTTAGAGTAGTGGGCGGGGTTTGGGAAGTAAACATGTTGTTAAAAAAGAATTCTGATGTGTCTGGAATCATTACTCTTTAGAGATAACCACAACTAAGGCTCCTGTGCTGAATCCCAAGGCTGGGACTGTGGTGAGGAAAATGAGGCATCTGATTTGGGTGCAAAATTTAAGGAGGTACAAAAAATCTGTCATCAAGACAAATGATATTTAAAGGCAATATTTTTATAGGCAATAATTAATGCAAAAAATCCATGATGAGCAAATATCAAAATGATGAAGCAAAATCAAACTTCAAAATACCACATGTAAGATTCTTTAAGAATAATATTTAAAAAAGTTCCAGGGAAAGCTTGCCTGCTATATTCCAGGGACAGTAAGAATCCACTGCAGTTAGAGGGAAGAGATCATTTAAAATAAACTCAGCTACTTTTCTACTCAAAAGACCCAAGGTCTCTCATTTAAGAGGAAAAGCCCATGTCTATAAACAGTCTACTTGGCCCTACAAGATATCACTCTTCCCCACTCCCACAACACCTAACTCTCTGACTTAACTTCTACTATTTTTCCATTTACTCACTTTCCTCCAGTCACATTGAGTTCCTTCCTGTCCCAGGCTTGGCAAGTGTCTACCCTATAGCACATGCTCAAGGTTGATTCTCTAACATAGACTGGTCCACACTTCTGATCTACAATTCATCTGATCAAGCAGGGCTCAGCAATTTTTTTTACAGACCCTTATATGTTAAATACCTCTCCAAATATTATTCCTTATGCCTAGATGACCCTTTCCTCACTGGTTTCCCAAGGTTGAATTCTGATGCTTTGGGGAACACAGGTCAGAAGTCACTTTCCCTGGTAAAGTTATGGGTCAGGCACTAATCTAAGTGCCTTCTATGCAGTCATTATTTCTCCTCAATTGAACATTCACAGTTGTGTTCATCCATCAAAGGGTGTCAATGCAAAGTAGCAGAAATCTGTTGTCTTTTATAAAATGTATTTATTTGGATAAAAGCTTACAGTCCCCAGGCCAAGGCCATGGAAAATCCAACTCAAGTTACCATAAGAGATACATTCTCACCAAAGTCAGCTGCTTCATGTTGAAGCAAGATAGTGGAGGTTCTCTGCCAGGTTTCAGCTTTGCCCTCTGGGCTTCCTATTCCTCTGAGGTTCTGTGGGCCTAGCTTCTTCCCCAATCTTAGGTGTAGACTGGAAGAGGGCTTGTCTTTTAGGGTTTCCACTCTCCACTCTCCACTAAGACTCACTTCTTTTCAGGCCTTCTATATCAGTCTCGGCTGTTCTGCTCACTTCACAAGGTCCACTGCAAATTATCAGGCAAATGGCTCATCTATTCCTGTGGCCCCAGGATAAAAAATGACAGAGCCCTCTCTCTTTCTGTGTGTCTTCTTGAGAGAGTGTCTATTTGATATCAAACCCAGAAAAGGGATGAGCACTCAAGCTGAGTCACACCCTCTGACATTGTGATATCTAAAATCCTAACCTTAATAGGCAATCTAATCAAAGACTTCTTAAATGAATTTAATGCAATCAAAGGATATCACACCCAGAGGAACCAAGTAGCTTACAAACATAATATTTTTATTTTTGGGATTCATAAAATGTCACAATTTGACTTAGTGCTGGGAGACACAATCTGCCATAGACCCTGAGGGTACCTGCATGTCTTCCTGGGTATGCCAAGAGTGTAGGGTCCTTAAAGTACTTTATCCTGGCCAGGGTTGTTTTTATTGGGAGCATCCTTGGAAGATAAGGTAAAGTCACCCTCTGTGACAAAGAGCAAGTTGCCATAAACATGTATTCTTCAAGCTCAAGGTTTCTGGCCTGTGACACAACTCACTCTGTGAACAGCATATACATGGGTCTTCTGTATGGCTTCTGTGGGACTTGAGAGATAAATAATAAAGACCTTTGACTCTGACCCAGGAGTTTTGTGTCTTTGGCCAGAAACCACAAAACATTAACAAGCTAACTTATGAGCTTGTGAGCCAGGTTAAATATCAAACACTGACAGTTTGGAGTAAAGACAATCAATTACAGTGATAAGTTCAATTTAGAAGAAATTGAATGGGCTTATCCAAAGTCATATTACTAATTGGTAAAAAACACTGGCATGTAACTAAGCCATTAAACTCACTAACCATCCTTGGCACTCCCATAACATAGAGCACTGTCCTCTAAACCTATGTAAAACACTTCATAAGTGTATTATTTGATTAGAAATTTCAAAATTGTTAATATATCCATATAGTCTAAAATAGAAAATTGGGATTTTTTTCATTACATCAGTCTTTATAACGATGTAACTAGGTGCAATACAAGTTGAGAAATAGCACGCTCTGATAGAAATTAGTTTTCTTAATAAAGCTGCTACTTAACTTAGGTATATGACCTTGATCAACTTAATTTCTTTGAGCTTCAGTTTCCATTTTATAAAGTTTGAAGCATTAAATGAGAAAATACACATAAAGAGCATGTTACAGTGCCTGACACAGAACAGATGGTCAATAATTGACAATGTGCAGAAAACAGCTGTCACAGCAGGCTGGAGACTACTAACTTTAGAAAGCCCTGCTTCCAAAGTTGTCCCTTAGCTGTTATCTGAGAACTTGGATTTAGGAGGAAATGTTACCACCATTCCCTGACAGGACAGGCTCACTGTGCCTAACCTGTTTGTTCATACAATGTGATATATGCTGAACACCTGCTTTCCTTCTGAGAATATGGGGTTGTTATACATACTAGACAGAGAGAGCCAATAGAGCGCAATAAATTCCTTGGGCACTGGGTCTCTCAGGATCTTACTAGTTAGATGACATTTCACATAGTTTGTCACAACACTGACACTTTACATTTATTTTTGTTACCCCTTGGCTTATGTATTCAACTTCCTCACTTTACTGTAAATTTCATGGTCTGAATTATCCCCTGTATTTCCTCAAAATTGAAATAGCAGTTTTAATTCTCATGTCTGTTGCATAATGGAGTCTCAACAAATATTTGGCAGACAATCTAAATCTGTCATAGATTACTAGATCTCAGGTTCCACAGTCGTGACTTTGAATGATACATGATACGCCTGAAACTAAACATGTTCATCTGTAAATCATAAATGCTATTCCTAATTGCAATATAATTTAGAGGATGAAGTGATTTTTTTAAAATTTATTTTTATTGTGGGTAAAAATCAAAATTCTCACAATACATACAAACATTTGCAAAATGATATATAAATATATATGCATATATGTGTATTTGCTTACAAAAAAGTTATTTATATATATATATACATATATTTTAAGAGGTGCTTCGATTACCCAAAATATTACATGGAACGCACTGGGATTCCCATGTTGCCCACCTCCCACACCTCCCACCACATCCCACGGATTGCATTACCTTCCCCACAACGTGGGACATGACTCCTGGGGATGAGCCTCCCTGGCAACGAGGGATTAATACCAAGTGCCAACTGGCAACACAACTGGAAAAAGACCTTGAATAAAAGGGGGAAATGGTAAAGACAAATGAGTTCAAGTGGCTAAGAGAATTCAAAGAGAGTCGGGAGGTCATCCCAGAGGTAACTCTTACGCACACCTCAGTAGGAGCTCATAGAACATCTAAGTGCCTATCACCCCACTCAGAGGGGTGCCTGAGAGCTCCAGAGAAACCCTGGTCCTATATAAGGGGGGATAGCCCCAGAGACTGATGCCTTATCAGTGGGTTCTATTTTGGAATCTGTGCTCCTGAGAGTGACAGAATTAGACTCAAATAAATCCTCCCTGCACATGGTTCACCAGTCCCTTCTATTCAAACCTATATGTGATGCTGGAGTTTTTAGGTATACTTCCAGAGACTGGAGCCTCCCACCTCCTATGTGCCAGGTGTGCATGAAATCTAGGTGGAGCTGCAACTCCTACCCTACAGCTCAATGGACTCATCCAAGTCACCTGGTGAGGAGACAATGATGGGCAATGGCCATCCCAGGGAATGGAGAGGGCCTGCATCTGCAGGCAGGATCATCCCACCCACCATATCCATGGGATATAAGCCCTCTCTCATTTGGAGTTGGAGTGGACATCACCATCCCAGTCCCTTCAGGATTGGGGGAAGAACTATGGACTAGAGTGGACTTGATGGTATTCTCTTGTTCACATATGGTGATTCTAGCAATGCAAGAAATTATAACAATGAAGTGATTTTTAAATGCTGGCAATGTAGGGTGCTAGATCCTTCCCTTACATCCTCTAACAAAAATTCCTAGAGATCACATGGCCACTTCCCAAGTTTTGCAAGTTTAATTAATAAGGGACAATTACATCCAATGTGACTCCACAGATCTCAGCCGAATCCCACAAACCTATATTTTTCACTAGATCTCCTGAGAGTCAGAGGAGACTGGATGGTGGGCAAGCCAGAGACTCAGAAAGCCTCTGCTCAGGGAAGCCTCACCTTACCACTTCCTTCAGCACTTCCAGATTACTTAGAAAGAGCAACTCAGCCCCACTGCCTGGAGACCATGCAGGAGCCTTAAAACTACCTGAGGACAGGTTAGACAACTCAACAGCCCTGAATGACAGGCTTGTGTTTCCCTGGTGGAGGGCAGGAAAGGGCTGGCATAGACTCAATTGCCCTGGGAGGAAGGGTGGTTATGAAGACATCCTGATGATAATTTGCAGCTGCTTTATTATTGACCAAGACCTTGCAGGCTTGAAGTGATCATTCAGTTCTCAATGACAACCTATTCTGATTCTTACTATCATCATTGCTCTGAAGAATTTAAAGTTCATATTAGGCCATGCCATACCTTTAGAGTTTGGTTTTAAACATTCACCACCATACCACCTCTGCTCAGAAGCTAAGGGATAGGAGGGCTCCTCCGAGAAGCTGCTTTACTTCTTTTGGAGTCTCAGGGTGAGGTAGATGAAGGCTTGATGAGTTTTTTTTTTTTTTATTAAAGTATATCATTCATACATAAGCATGCATAAACAATAAGTGTATAGTAAAGATTGTGAACTTACACAAGAACATCGTCAAAATATTACTACTGACTATAGTCCCTATCTTACATTTGGTGTTTTTTGTCCCCAATCTACCCTATTTTTAAAAATGTATTTTTGTTACAGAGGTTGTGAACTTAAAAAAAAAATCATGCATATGTGTACAATTCCCATGCAACACCCCTTCACCAACACACTATGCCATAGTGGAACATTTGTTATAGATTATGAGATAATATCATCAGACTATTACCACCAACCATGGTCCATAGTGTACGTTTGATACATTTTTTTCATACCCCTCCATTATCAACACAGTACATCTTTGGCATTGATGCAAGAATATTAGAGTATTGCTGTTAACCATGGTCTATAGGTCACACCAATTGTAGTTTTCCCATGTTTCTCCACATTCCCACCATCCTGCAATAATGAAGTATATATGCTCTAGCTCATAGAAGGACACTCTTGCTTCTGTACTGTCAACCATAATTCTCACCCACCTCTGGGTTCACTGTGCTAATCAGTCACTAGATTATTCTTTAGCTTCCTTTCAATTGATATTTATTTCCCCAGACTACCTTTTTCAGCCCCAATCCTATTTATAAAGCAGCTTCTATTCACTATAATGTGTTACCACCAACTCTATCCACTGCCACACTATTACAGTCAAGTTAACTAAAACTTTTGCATACATTAAGCATCAGTAGTTATTCTTAACACTCCTCTTATCCCCTAATAATCTATATACTCGAGGTCTTACCTCCATGTATTTATTCTTTTTATTTAGTTCATATTAATGAGACCACGCAATATTTGTCCTTTTGTGTCTAGCTTACATAGCTTAGTATAATGTCTTAAAGATTCATCCATGTTATCAAATGTATCCCAATTTCATTTCTTCTTACTTCAGCATAGTATTCCATCATATGTATATACCACATTTTGTTTATTCATTCATTGGTTGATGGAAACTTGAGTTGTTTCCATCTTTTGCAATAGTGAATAACGATGCTATGAACATCAGTGTGCAGATGTCTGTTCGTGTCATACTTTTTAGATCTTCTGGATATATTCCTAGTAGAGGAATTGCTGGAGCATATGGCAGTTCTATATATAGCTTACTGAGGAACCGACGAAATGTTTTCCACAGAGTCTGCAACATTTTACAATCCCACCAACAGTGAAGGAGTGTTCCTATTTCTCCACATCCTCTTCAGCCCTTAGAGTGGTCTGTTTTTTAAATAATGACCATTCTATGCAGTGTTAGGTGATATCTCATTGTTGTTTTCATTTGCATTTCCCTAATAGCTTATGATATGGAACATTTTTTCATGTGCTTTTTTGGGCATTTGTATTTCCTCTTTGAAGAAATGTCTATTTAAATCTTTTGTCCAATTTTTTAATTGGATTGCTTGCTCTTTTATTGTTGAGTTGTATGATCTCTTTATATAGAATGGAAATCAAACCATTATCTGATACGTGGTTTCCAAATATTTTCTCCCATTGAGTGGGCTTCCTTTTCACCTTCTTGATGAAGTCCTTTGAATCACAGAAGTGTTTAAGTTTGAGGAGGTCCCATTTATCCATGCTTTCTTTCATTGCTCATGCTTTTGGTGTAAAATTTAAGAATCCGCCACGTACCACCAGGTCTTGAAGATGTTTCTCTACATTTCCTTCTAGGATTTTTATGGTACTTGCATTTATATTTAGGTATTTGATCCATTTTGAGTTAATTTTTGTATAAGGTGTGAGATAGGGGCCTTCTTTCTTTCTTTTGGCTATAGGTATAGAGTTCTCCCAGCACCATTTGTTGAATAGACACTTCTGTCCCAGCTGGGTGGGTTTGACAGGTTTGTCAACAATCACTTGGCCATAGATGTGATGGTCTGTTTATGAACCATCAGTTCAGTTCCATTGGTCTATGTGTCTATCTTTATGCCAATACCATGCTGTTTTTACCACTGTAGCTAGGTAATATGATTTAAAGTCTGGAAGTGAGATTCCTCAAAGTTCACTTTTCCTTTTTAAGATGTTTCTGGCTATTCCAGGCCTCTTAACCTTCCAGATAAATTTGATAATTGTGTTTTACATTTGTTTTTTTAAATGCTGGAAGAATTTTTATTGGGATTTCATTAAATCTGTATATCAAATTGGGTAGAATTGTCATCTTAATAATATTTAGTCTTCCAATCCATGGGCATTGAATGTTCTTGAATTATTTAGGTCCTTTTTAATTTCGTTTGGCAATGCATTATAGTTTTCTGAATATAAATGCTTTACAACCTTGGTTAAGTTTATTCCTAAAATATTTGATATTTTTAGTTGTTGCTATTGTAAATGGAATTTTTTCCTAACTTCTTCCTCATCTTGTGCATTACAGTTGTATAAAAACATCATTGATTTTTGCTTATTGATCTTGTATCCTGACACTCTATGGAAATCATTTATTAGCTATAGCAGCTTTCTTGTAGTTTTTCAGGTCTTTCTAGATATCCGATCATATCATCTGTGAATACTGAAAGTTTTACTTCTTCCTTTCCTATTTAGATGCCTTTATTTATTTTTGTTTCCTGATTCCTTTAGCTAGAACCTCTAGCACTATATTGAACAACAGTGGTGACAAAGGGCATCTTTGTCTTGTCCCTGACCTCAGTGGGGAAGGGTTCAGTCTTTCACCATTGAGTACAATGGTAGGTGTGCATTTTTTATATATGGTCTTTATCATGTTGAGAAAGTTTCCTTCAATTCCAATCCTTTGTAAAATTGTTATCAAGAAAGGAGGCTGTGTTTTGTAAATTGCCTTTTCTGTGTCAATAAATATGATCATGTGGCTTTTCTTCTTTGATTTATTAATGTGGTATATTATGCTGATTGATTTTCTTATGTTGAACCACACTTGCATGCCTGGTATAAAACCCACTTGATCATGATGAATAATTATTTGAATGTGTTGTTGGATTCAATTAGCAAGTATTTTATTGAGGATGTTTGCATCTGGAATCATTAGAGAAATGGGTCTATAATTTTCTTTTTCTATAATATCTTTATCTGGCTTTGGTATTAGGGTGATATTGGCTTCATAGAATGAGTTTGGTAATGTATCTTGTTCAATTTTTTGGAAGAGCTTGAGTAAGATTGATATTAAATATTCTTTGAATGCTTGGTAGAACTCACCTGTGAAACCATCTGGTCCTGAGCGTTTCAGTTTTGGGGGAGCTATTTGATGATTGTTTCAATCTCTTTACTTGTGATTGGTTTGTGGGGTATTCTATTTCTTCTAGGGTCAGTGTAGGTTGTTGGTACATTTCTAGGAATTTTTCCATTTCATGTACATTGTCTAGTTTTTTTTTTTTTGGCATAAAATTATTCATAGTATCCTCTTATGATCTCTCTTATTTCTGTGGGGTCAGTAATAATGTTCCCCTTTTCCTTTTTTAGTTCATTTATTTGCATATTCTCTCTTTTTTCTTTGTCTCACTAAGGGTTTTTTTATTTTGTTAATCTTCTCAAAGAACCAGCTTTTGCTTTTGTTAATTCTCGTTATTTTTTTTTTTAATTTTTTGCTCTCAATTTCATTTATTTCTGCTCTGATCTTTGTTATTTCATTCCTTCAACTGTCTTTGTGATTAGTTTACTATTCTTTTTCTAGTTCCTCCAGCTGTGTAGTTAGGTCATTGATTTTAGCTCTTTCTTCTTTTTTAATGTAAGCACTGAGGTCTATTAATTTTCCTCTCAACACTGTGTTTGTGCATCCCATAGTTTCTGATATGTTGTGTTATCATTGTCATTCATCTCGAGATATTTGTTGATTTCTGTTGAAATTTCTTCTTTGATCCACTGATTATTTAAGAGTGTATTGTTTAATTTCTATATATGTGTGAATTTTCCCTTTTTCTGCCGCTTGTTGATTTCTAGTTTATTCCATTATGATCAGAGAAAGTGCCTTTTTTTTTTTTTTTTTTTGAGAAAGTGCCTTGTATAATTTTGATGTTGTTGAATTTTTTTGAGATCTGTTTTGTGAACCAACATACAGTCTATCCTGGAGAAAGATCCATGAGCACTCAAAAGAATGTATATCCTGCTGTTTTGGGGGTGCAGTGTTCTGTATATATCTATTAGGTTTTGTCCATTTACCATATTATTCAAACTCTCTCTTTCTTTATTCACCTTCTGCCCAGATGTTCTATTCAGTTCTGTGAGTGGTGCATTGAAGTCTTCAACTATTATTGTAGAGATGTCAATTTCTTCTTTCAGTTTTGCCAGTGTTTGCCTCATGTATCTCAGGACATCCTGGTTATGTGCATATACATTTACAATTGTTATTTCTTCCTGGTGAATTATCTCTTTTATTACTATGCATGTCCTTCCTTGTCTCTAATAACAGTTTTGCTTTTAAAGTCTATATCATTTGATATAAGTATAGCTACCCCAGCTTTTTATTTTGGTTCCTGAATGCATGGAATATCTTTTTCCAACCTTTCACTTCCAATCTATTTGTATATTTGGGTCTAAGGTGAGTCTCTTGCAGACAGCACATATATGGATCATATTTTCTTATCCATTCTGCCAGTCTGTATCTTTTGATTGGGAAGTTTAATCCATTAACATTCAATGTTATT
>JAKSZT010054180.1:889949-955248 GCA_026826555.1 Tolypeutes matacus
GTTTCTGATACAGCCATCATTTCTAGACTCTCTTCCAAGCCTCTCTCTCCTGTCTTTTCTTTTCAGGCTGTAACACTCCCTTTACTATTTCCTGCAAAGCCAGTATTTCTGTTTATCTGTGAATACTCTAATCTCACCCTCATTTTTGAAAGACAATCTTGCTGGATATAAAATTCTTGGCTGACAGTTTTTCTCTTGCAGTGTCTTAAATATAACATACAACTGCCTTCTTCCCTGTTTGGTTTCTGATGAGAAATTGTACTTAATCTTACTGGGTATCCCTTATATGTTATGCATTGTTTTTCTGTTGCTGCTCTCAGACTTCTCTCTTTTTATTTGTCATTTGACATTCTGATTAGTATGTGTCTCAGAGTTGTTCTATTCAGATTTATTCAGATGGAAGTATGTTGTGCTTCTTGGACATGGATATCTGTGCCCTTTAATGGGGTTTGTAAGTTTTCCACCATTATTTCTTTAAATATTCATTCTGCCCCTTTTCCCTTCTCTTCTCCTTCTGGGACACCCATGACATGTATGTTTGAACATCTCTTGCTGTCATTTAGTTCTCTGAGACCCTGTTCAATTTTTTCCATTCTTTTCTTTATCTGTTCTTTCATATATTCACTTTTGCAGGCCATGTCTTCAAGTTCACAGATCCTGTCTTCTGCTTCCTCAAAACAGCTGTTATATCCTCCAATGTATTTTTACTTTAATTAATTGCATTTATATAAGATTTGCTATTTTTCTATGAATGCTTTCAAATTCTTCTTTGTGCTTCCCCAATGTCTTCTTAATATCCTTAATCTCTTTAGACATCTCATTGAATTTATGAAAATTTTTTTGAACATATATGATTAGTGTCTCAACTCCTTTATGTCATCTGCAGGCTTATCCTTTTCCTTTAACTGGGCCATATCTTCCTGTTTCTTGGGATGGATTGTAACTTTTTATTGGTGTTTTCACATTGTTTTGCTAGATGTATTTATTCTGGGAACAGTTTTTCCCTTTAGTTTAGGGTGTTTTTGTCTTTTCTCCCTTTGCTCATTGTGTAGTAGGAGTCAAGGGTATAGTTGGTGCTGAAAGCTATGGAGGCTGAAGCTGCCCAGGTTGCCTTAGGTATTGATGAAGCTTCTCCCACCTTTCTCCTCTGTCAGCAGTAGAGACAGAGCTGTAGCCTTCTAAAATAATCAAAGTTGGGCAGGACAAGACTGTCTGAAATTGCCCAGAGAGACTGATGAAGCTTCACATCCTTTCCTCCCCTACCTTGGGTGGGGATGGAGCTATAGCTTTGGGTATCAATCTATGCCATTTGGGTCCAAAATGACCATAGTTGCCCAGGTCAACTGACATAGCACCAGACCCCCTCCCTGCTGGGGGTTGGAATAGACTCTTTGGGTATTGAGGGTGGAATTGGAGGGTATTTTTTAGAGAGGCAATGGGAATTGACATTTTCTACACCCTATTTTCAGGAAGATCAAGTGTAACTTAGAGAAAAAAAGAGCAGCACTGCTGTTGAAGCAGAGAAAACCTGAGTGAAGATTGAGGCATGACCTTCCAAAGAAGAGCATGGAGAAGGAAGATGGGGTGGGAGCTAGAGTATGCAGGGCATTAAACATTGTTAAGAATGTTCATCTTTTCTAAGAGTAATGAAGTGTTTACAGTATGAGAAGAAAGAATATGGCATGATTAGAATTGCTAGGTTAAGAAGGTAAGCTATGAAGAACATAAAGGGTCGCCCAGACAGGATGTGTGTAGACACCTTAGGAGGCTGTTGGAAGAACTTGGGTGGAGGTGATATTAATTTGACCTGGCTAATGCCTGCATAAGAAAATTTGGATTCATTATCCTGGGTGAAGAGTGGTGGTATAGAAATCCAGAAATTACCTAAAATTCAGAGATCCTGAAATCATCTAGTCCTAGGGTATGAGAAAGTGGGACTTCTCACTAAGGTAGGGTTTATATACTTAGTTGAGAGATTAGAAGGATTTCAGCTGTTGAGAGTCCACCCAATATTTGACACTAAGCCCCATAACATGTGTTTTATCAATCCTTGAAATTAGCATGAATGATGGTAAGTGGTCATGTTGAAGTTCAGATAGGTTAAGTAGTTTATAACTGAATTTATAGACTAAATCTCATCTCTTCACAATTGGATTTTCACAGAAGTTTGTAAAGGAATAGACTTGAATTTTAACGGAAGAAAGATTAGAAAGAACAGTACCCCATGAAACATATTCATCCCACAGTTGAATTTTCCTGTATACATTCCAAAATGTTTGTATCCATGAATATTGCCATATTATATTTTTTGTTTATATTAATTTATATATGTAATGGTCTCATTCATGCTTCAAATTTGTACATTATTTTTCTCATAGCACTCTGTTTTGGAAACCAAGTGGAAAATGACTATGACTTGGAAAGTTAATAGCCATTACGGTGGACCAATTTAAGAAAGATTATCTATACTTGCACATTTATCTTTTCATTATAGAAAATTTCTGTCTTGTAAAAAAAATGAAGAAGATGGTGTAATGAACCTCCATATATTCATCATGCAGCTACAAAAATTGTCCTGCTTAATTTTGTTTCATCAATATCACATCCTCTTCCACTCACCATTATTTTGACTCACACTTCATAGATCATATAACTTCATATGTAAAATTTTAGGATATGTCAGTAAAAAATAAAAGCTAGTGTTTTAAAAATTGTGGACAGTATTAACATACTTAATATTTAAAATTGAATTATTAATATCAAAAAATTTTGAAGTTAAAGCAAACATAATTTGATTATGGGTTATTTGAGAAGAGTGAGGGAAAGAAATATTGATTAATTTTAGGGTATTGTTCTGGAGACCTCACTGAAATGAATTAGAGAATACTGGTAAAAGAAAATGTTTATGGGGTATATTGTGTGGGCAGAGTAGGGGAAGGTTGATCAAGAGATTTGTTTAGAACCTGTTAAGCTTGTGAATATATATAAAGTGTCCAAGTGAAGAGATCAAATTAGGCAATTGTAATTTGTCAGTCAGTGTGGAACTCAGGAGCTAGATCAGACTGGAGACATAATTTTAGATTCATTACCACTGAGATGGTTTTAAAACATGACAATAGTTAAAGTCACATAGGGAGAGACTGTAAATTGACAGCAGAAGAGTTTCAGGACTGAAACACTCCAACATTTTGATAGGGAGCAAAGGAAGATCTGGCTAAGGACATTCAACAATGATCAGGGTGGTAAAAGGATAATCAAGAGAGGGAGTGGTCACATGAGCTAAACAAAGAAGGATTTGAGGAATTTGGGAATGACCAAATATGGCAGAGGTCTTTTCACTATTTCTTCACCTGCTCAAGTGCTCAAGCTTTCAGCAGAATCCTCAAAATATCTCTGTGAGATGGAAATTGTGATCCCTAATTGTACATGTGAAAACTGCTGTTTAGAATACTGAAGTAAAATATGTTGATTCACTATTATTCTTTATGTGATCTAAACCAAGTCTATCTGAACCAATGATCCAGTTCATTCACTGCTCCTGGTTGCACTTGCTTCTTGTTTTTCAGTATAGTGAATACAACTGGCATGGATATGTTCTTATAAATCACTTTGTGGTTTCTTTTTGGTCATTTTTTATTTACCTGGAGAACAATCTCATGGACAATGATCAACTGATTTACTGATAGAATCCCAATTCTCTCAGTGTTCCGATGGAGATATGGAAGCACAGGGAAATTGCTTTAGGTATATAGGTTTTGGGTAAGTTATCAATTCTAGGGCTCACTATACATTTCTGCATCTTGAGAAAATAATCATTATATCACTGAGCTTCTGTGAAAATTCAAATGGTCATTTAGGTGAAGAATTTGACACAATGTATATAACATGTTTAATTAACTAAGTCAATGTATTTAACGTGTTGAATTAACTAAATTAACCAGTGAACTAAAGAAAAAACATTGGAGCAAATAGTGATAAAGAAGAGGGTATAGACGTCAGGTTCTTCATAAAATATTTATGTTTATAATATTTTCCGTTTAGAACTTTACCCAAAGTGCAACATATTCTAAAATAGACAGAAGTATATGTTTGGATATGGAACAATAGGCAAGTTAAATGTTCAGAGAAAAAGAAATAGCTTCAGAATACATGAGTGTTCTAATCTTCTTGAATACATAAATATACCTACATGGACATAGGCACTTTCATATACATAGGCTATTGTGAATGTACAGATATCATTTCACTTAGTGTTTAAACTCTAGACAAGTGAACAGAGGACAGGAAGTCCCTGTGTATCCTATATAGAACGTGAAGTGTTTCCATCACATTCAGGATATCATTTAATTTGTAATGAGTTTTGCAGCAAATAGTTCTGGAATGCAGGCATTGGTGTTTCATATAAAGGAAAACCCATGTCCTCTGCCCTGAAGGTATTGTCATGATTATGAAGAGGCCAAAATATTCTTCTGTTGTTCTTCTCTACCCTGTGCACTGTAGCTCCCTGGCAGTGAGGAATGTGTTGTTAATCTTGCCTTCTGACTTATATTTAAACATCATAGATGGTGAACACTCAACAAATTTATTGAACATATAAATGAATGAACTGTGAGTAAATGGGATGCCAAGCAGGCACTGCATATAGTAACATAAACCTCATGAGAGAGATAAGGTCTTGAGTGCAGATTCAGTGGTTGCCACCTCATGGGTAGTTGCTGAAATCATGTGTCATGGATGAGATTATCAAGGGACTCTCAAATATGGGATTCACCAGTGGGACAAATGTCAACTACATATCTAAGACCACCGAAAGCAAAATTCAGGTAGGGAAGCCTGCTCCATCCACTGCCTTGGACTGCGCAGTCATAACCCCACCCTTTCCAATACACCTACAGAGCCCCCACTTCCAGAATGAGCTGGAGGAAGGGGAGGAATTTCTACTGTGAGCTTGTCTACTATGCCTGAGCCTACGGAACTTGAAAACCTATTGTAAATAATTGGTGAAACTAGAAGGGTGATTTAGTTGGTGGTTCTGGCTCTGGATCTCTCATGAGATTAGAACCCAGATGTTGGCTGTGGGTCCTGCCATTTTAAGACATGAATGGGCTTGAGGAATCACTTCCAAGGTGGCTCACACACATACCTGGCAAGTTGGTACAGGTTCTTTTCAAGTCTCCGGTCCTCAGTACCAGTTATTTGCCACAGGCTGCTTTATTCCTTCTAATTTTTCTATCCCATTTCTCTCAGCCCTTCTTTATCCTTCCTTTCATAAATTTGATAGCCAGCCTGCAAGGTGGCCCACAATAATCTCAGTCAATTTGCAAATTTGTAGGGCCTTGAACTAGTTCTATCCAATAAAATGAGTGAAAAAAAAATGTGTGCTGTTTCCTGCCTGACATGTAGGAGCCAAGGGCCATAAATGCTTTCTTTCTTTTATATATGTATAATAATTTTTTCTGGCAGGACTGAAATTTGGCAATATATATTTTATATATTTTAATGACCTTTTTATTTTAGCATATTTTAAAATTTACAAAAAAGTTGCAATGATACTGCTGGGAATTCCTCTATATCTGACAACTTTCCTTTTTGTTATAACTTACACTTGTAAAGGACTATGGGCCACAACAGACAATCTAATATTGATACATTATTATTAGCTAAACTCCAAGTTTTATTTGGATTGCATTCATTTTCACCCAATGTCCTTTCCAGCTCAAGGCTCACATTCACACCATATTACCTTTGGTCTTCATGTAATTGTGGGCTCTTCTTATCTATGCCAGATTCTCAGATTTCCATTGCTTTTGGTGATCTTGACAGCTTTTTTTAAGCACTCGTGCTAATCTTTATTTTTTATTTTTTAAAACAATTTATTGAAGCATATCATTCATACATGAACATACATAAAATATAAGTGTTCAGTAAACATTGTGAACTTACAAAACAAACATGTATAACATCATACAGGGTTCTCACACATCACCCCACCACAAATACTGGACATTGCTGTGAAACATTTGTTAATAAATTATGAAAGAGCATTGTCTAAGAATTACTATTGACTATAGTTCATATCTTACTCCCCTATACATTTTTTAAGGATTTGTTTATTTTTATCCATTCCTCCCAGCCCCCATTTTTGCTCTCTTTGGTCCACTCACTGGGCAACTTTCTGTGTCCATTTCCTGCCTTCTCTTCTCATCCTTCTCTTCCTGTCTTCACTGGGATTCGGTTTTCGAAAACTCTGATGTGAGAGAGAGGCACCCTACCACTTGCACCACCTTAGTCCCTGGTTTTCTGGTACATCTTGTCTTGGCTTTTCTTTGTGTCACTCTCATGCTATGGCATCATCTTGCTGCATAGTTAGCGAGGCCTGACAGCACACCCACGCATGGGGCCCACATACCTTCTATATTTTTATTTTTTAAATTTTTGCCAGAAGGTCCTGGGGATCAACCCAGGTCCCTCCATATGGGAGATGGACACCCAACCATTTGAGCCACATCCATCCCCCTGCTATATCTGTTAAGGTTAACCAGAGATACAGTCTTTTCACATACAGGATGGTCATATAATAAATCAGGCTTAGTTTATCCCCAGCTTTCTAAAAACCAGACATAGGGAGAAAAACTAGGTCTGGAGACATATGCATGGTTTCTAATATAGCAAATGTTTAGCCTACCCTGATTATCAGAAAATCAGGACAACGAGAATATTCCCAGATCCTGACAGTTTTGACAAATACTGATCAAGAGTTTTATAGAGAGTACCTAAATTTCAATTTAGTAACTTTCAATTTCAATTTTTTTTTATGTTCTTCTCTTGGTTGGCTGATGTTATGGATTTAGGGAGGAAGCCCACAGAGATGATGTGCCATTCTCATCACATCGTATCAAAGTTACCTGCTATCAACATAACATACCATTGATAATAATAACCTTGATCATCTGACTAAGAGAGTGTTTGTCATGCTTCTCCACTGTGAAGTTGCATTTCCATGCATGTTCCATATAGAAATTTTGAGATCAAGTCACTATACTCTATACAAACAATTCATAATGCTTTCTTTACCTAAGCTGCAACAACCCTGTGATATAGGTGTCTCAGGATTAGGGAAATGTATATCACAGAGTCATACAATGGAAAAGAGTCACAGATACCTGACATTTGGACATTGAAAAAGAAAAATATAAACTTAGTCATACTAAACAATTGAGATTACATGCTTTCCTTGTTATGACAACATATCCTAGTAAAATATAACTAACAACATATTTATCCTGTGCTTTCTTCTCATTACAATTATATGAAAAGGAAAACAATACCCAAATAAACTCCAAATATAAAATATGACTAAAATCATGGGGGTGTAACAAAATGTATACAATACAGCTATTCTTTTGAAGTATTGGTCATATATCCGAGAGAACAACAGTTCAAATAACTATATCATTTAAATAAGTAGAGTGGAAATGGAAAATATTGCTTTAGGTTTTATATGTATTCAAATTTTGTCAATTTTTCTTAGGATATAAACCTAATACTTATGCAACTGGATGGGGTGAAGGAATGATTCCTGAAGTCTCATACATAAAGTGTAAATGTGATAATTTCATAATTACTGTTATCAGTGCCATAGTAAAACTTTATCAACAAGAAGCTGTACAGTTTATGACAGAAGTAAGGTAGAAAAATTACAATGACATAGATAAATAAGTTTCCAAGAAAAATGAGGTGGGGAATTCCAATGAGATAGGTGTATGGTGATGACTGATTTTATCCATACATTGTAAAATATGATTTCATCAATAGACATCCTAAAAATTTATCCATTCTAATAATTCCATCCCATTGTTGTACATATACATGGACCATAACAGAGGACTGGAGCCTGCCCTTGGCCTATAAGATATATTCTCTAGACAGGCAAGATGAACTATAATCAGTCACCTTTGGGTTCTGGGCAGCTCATTGCCAATGTCCTACTTATCACTAAGAAAAGAAGCCCTTAGTTGATTTTAGGCATTATGTATACTTGCACAGATTACTCACAGCAGAAATGGACAAGGCAGAAGGCGGTAAGTAAGGAACAAAATCTACTTGCTCTCGGTTCCCCAGTCTTGCATATTGATGTTGGTTAGGTCAACCAAGAGAGGATGTCTTTTTCAATGTAATGATAGGCCTGTGATGGACAGACAGAACAATAATACTTGACTCTGTGCAACTGTTCTATCTTGGCCACTTTCCCCTTGATCTTCTCCATAACCACATGTGCCAACAAAGTTCATCAAGGAACTAGCATAGCAAATCCCAGCCTGGGCTACACTGGCTTTTTTCTCTAGTATATCTCCTTTTCTACCAATTTTGACTATATGAGGTCTTTTAGGAAACTAGAAAAATAAGAAAAAATAAATTGGAATCTAGTAAATATACACAAAATGTACCATTGGAACTCAGAAAGTAATTGTTAAGAAACAAGAGTTAGTTTACTTCTGAAATTTGAGAATTATAAAGAATTTCTAGCTAATTGTCACAACATCCAGGTATGTGAAGTATTATTATCAGTCTTTTAAAGGAAAACTGTATGAGAGGGAGATCAATTTCTGATTTCTTTTAGATAAGATTCATATAAAAAATGTCCACTTTAACAATAATAAAAAAGTACAATTCAATGGATTTTATACATTTACAATGCTGTTCAATGTAAATCCATAATGTTTCCATCATCCCGAAAAGGAACCCCATGCTTGTTAAACATTCACTCCCCCATTCACCCTTCCTCTCAGCATCTGGCAACCGTTAATCTACTTCCTGTTCATGGAATCCCCTATTCTAGGCTTTTCATATGAATGGATCATACAATATAGGTACTTTTGTTTCTGTCTTATTGCACTCAGCATATTTTCAAGGTTCATCCATGTTGTAACATATAACATTAATTAATTCATTTTTATGTCTGAATAAAAATGTTTTTTCAATGTTTTGGCTATTATGAATAATTCTACTATGAGAAGTCCTGTACAGTTTTTGTTTGAACTATAGGTTTTCAATTCTCTTGTTTATATACGAAGGAATGTTTTTCATTTGTTAATTTGATATTACTACCTGGATGTATGAAAATATATACTGAACAAACAAACACAAAAAGAGTTAAGACACACCAACAGAAACATAAAGCATGCTAATTTGACTCATAATTCTTGCTCCTTTGGTATTGCTGTCTCCAAGCTCTCCATCATTTGACATCTCTGATTTTTACTGCTTTAAAATCTCCTCTGGAATCAGTGTTGCCCATAATATATGCAAGCACATTCTTGGAAACACTTTTATTAGTAACCAGCAACCAGTTAGGAATGCTTGAGCAGTATAAATTCAGTTAAGCACTAATTTAGCAGTTAGACAGACAGACATTTAGCACTTACATATTCTGGATTACTCTTCAGAAGTATACTTAGACTCGAAGTTTAGGAGTAAGCTATTCATTCAAAACTGAAAGTTCTTTTTAACACTTTGATAAAAATTCTGATTGAAATAAAATGTGAATAAAACTTAAAACACTGTCAAAAAAGCATCCCATTAAACTCTTCCAGTTTACAAAGATTTGCAATGTAATTGATCATCAACTTGGCACAGGTGATCGGTTAAGGAATCTTTCATCTCTGCTTGTGCTAGGGCTTATCCCTTTCTAACTTTAACTTTCCTCTAAGAGACACACAGAACCTTTGCTGCTGCTTCTGTCTTGGTCGTCACACGCAAATCTCCTAACAGGGTCCATACTATAGCTGCCACTTTCTGGCAGTGTTCCTTTTCCTTCTTTAAGTGCAGCTGTTCTGCTATCTGCTGTAGCATGGTCAGCTCACCTGTTGGAGTTTTTTGGACATTCACATATTCTCTTAGTGGTCCCCACTCATCCTGGAGGGCAGTCACTCCTCCTCACATGAACATTATAAGCAAATCCAGGACTTCCCACATGGATTTTCCTTTCCCTGAGCTCATGTTTGCTACCGCCAGTGTCCCTTCATTCTCTTGGATCATGGCTTGACAGTTGTTAAAACCCAACTCATGAAGGGCACAAGTTGATGAAGCCATGAGACCAAAGAACATACCTGACATTTAGTCAGGCTTAAGCTTTATTGGGATTTACAAACAGGAGAGACTTTCTGATGGTGGCTGGTCAAAGAATGAATGAAGATAGCACTCTGAAAAGAGATGAGAAAATGAGGGGTGATATATACGAGGTTTCAGCACAAGGACATGCTACAGGTTATGAGAACAAAGTTCCTGATACTGTCCTATGAAGCATACACATGGGGTATGATGATATTTTCACCACACTTGTAGGAAGGATGTTTACCAAGGATATTTACTGCTTTGGGAAGATTATAGTTTATGGTAACATCTATTCATTCTCTCCTCTCTGGAGAGGATTATTAACTTTTAACTTATGTCTAGGTCACAGAGGTAACTATGTGCTCAGGACCTGGGGGACTTAGGTCCCCACAATGCCTTACAATATGGTTTACATTTTGCACTTTACAATTTATAGATTTTTACAAATTGTATGATGGCCTGTATCCATCATTGCAAATTCATGCAGAACAGTTCCAATGTTTTAAAAGTGCCCTGTGTTCCAACTATTTTTCCCTTCCCCATCCCTCAGAGCCTATGGTAACTAATAAGTTACAATTTTTCAAGAATGAGGCTCTGAAATATGGAATCAGAATGTGTTCTTCAATTTATTGATGTGGTGTATTATCATAAGATATTTTCTTATGTTGAACCTCCTTTGTATAAATGTATAAAGCCCCCTTGCTTATGATGTACAAAGTTTTTGATTATGCATAATTTTGATGTGTTTTTTATTTGGTTAGCAAGTATTTTGTTGAAGGTTTTTGCATCCATATTCATTAATGAAATTGGTCTGTAATTTTCTTTTTTGTAATGTATTTATTTGGCTTTGGTATTAGGGTGACGTTAGTTTCATAGAATGAGTTTGGTAGCATTCCTTCCTGTTCAATATTTTGGGAGAGTTTGAGCAAGAATGATAATAGTTCTTCACTAAAAGATTAGCAGAAGTCACCTGTGAAGCCATCTATTTATGGATCATGGAAGTAATATTTCCATAACTTGTTGAACTGCTTTCTTCTGTTCTTTTATTTTTGTAAATTTGATAAAAACATTGTTTATCTTTTTTTAAAAAAGGAAATGACAAGTGTTGACAAGAATGTGTGGAAAATGGAAACCTCATACATTTTTTTTTTGTGGAAATGGAAAATGGTGTTGCCATTGTAAAAAACAATTTGGCAGTACTTCAAATATTTAAATAGAGAATCATCATATGATCAAGCAATCTCACTTCTAATTTTATACCCCCAAAACTGAAAATGGGTACTCAGACATATATTTTTGCACAATTGTTCATAGCAGGTTTATTCACAATAGTCAAAGGCTGGCCAAGCAACTGTCCATCAACCTATGAATTGATAAACAAACTGTGTTATATGCATCCAATGAAATAACATTTAGCTGTGAGAAGGAATGATGTTCTGATAAATATTACTATATAGATAGACTTGATGACATCATGTGGAGTGAAATAAACCATATACAAAAGAATAAATAATATATTATCTCATGTATAGAAGTGACCAGAATATGCAAGTTTGTAGGTACAAAAAGTACATTACGGGTTGCCAGGGCCAGGATGAGAGAACCAGGGATGGGCAATTGAAGCTCAGTGGGTATAGAGTTTCCATTTTGTGTGATGGAAAGTTTTGCAATGAATGATTATGATGGTAGCACAACACTATGAACATAATTAATGGTGCAGAATGACATGCATGTAAATGGTTAACCTGGGAAGTTTTATCATGTATATATATTAACACAACTTCACAAAAGCCCACATGCTTTGCAACTGACAGGCTAATGGCGTTTCATTCAGAACTTGGGAACATTAGTTTAAGGTGATGATAGTGGGGTGGTATTTTGGGGAAAATGCACCTAAAGCAGTATTCTATGGGATATAATATATTCTTGCTGTCATAGGTATATTTTCTTGATACATAGAGACCCATACATTAGCTAACAAAATATTAAACATCCATGCTGGGATTATTCCCAAATAAGATGACAAATATCTCTGGAATATGTAAGCCACGCCTAATAAAAGGAAACATGCCAATATGCCAAGTGCTTGATTTCTATGTCTGTACTTATGAACCTTATTCTGGTAAAAATGTAACAGCCTAATTAGGATCAATGCCTAAGAGTTACCTACTGAAAATCTTCTTGCTAGTAAAATGTGGCCTCTCTCTTAGCCAAACTCTGCAAGAAAACCCACTACCATCCTTGTGACATGGGACATGACTCCTGGGGATGCATCTCCTTGGCACAGAGGGATTATTACCAAGTGTTATTCAGTTATGCATTTGGCACATGACCTTGATGAATAGGGGGAATATTGAAAAAAACATATTATTATGGGTAAGAGATTTTAAAGTAAGTCAGAAGGTCATTGTAGAGGTTCCTCTGCAAGCCAGCTGAGAAGCTGCAAGGAGAAAATATGTTTTAGGAATATCTAGTCCCAGGTTAGAATAAGCCATATTGAACCATGCTGAGACACCTATTATTCAGAATGAAAAATTCCAGAGATAAAGAGAGGATTCTGAAACAGCAATAGAAAAAATATACATCACATACAAAGGAAACTCAATAAGAATAAGTGCTGATCTCTGATCAGAAACCATGGAGAAGAAAGTGATTTGATTTAACTCCTTGGGCACAACAGAGAAAGTGAACATCAGAATAAACTCAGCATCATTAGCCAGATGCCTAGACATCAGCAAAAATTTACAAGCCATACTAAGAAAAATGAAGATGTTAATCAGGGAAAAGAACAAATCAAAGCTCCAGATGAAACACAGACTAGAAATAACTAAGCAATGAAGTTCATACAAATCTCTCGAATCAACTCATGGAGTTGAAAGACAGTAGTTTGAAAGAATATAAAAATATTAAGAAGATGCTGGGTGAGCACAAAGAAAAATTTGAGACCTTCAATAGAAAAATAACAGAGATTATGGGAATGAAAGACAGTAATTGAGATTGAAAATACAATAGAGGAAAACAACAGCCCATATAAAATCATGAAGGAATAATCAGCAACATAGAGGACAGAACAGCTGAAATTGAAAAGAGAGATAGACTGAGAGAGAAAAAAATGGAAAACAATGAGCAGAGGCTCAGGGAATTGAATGATATCATTAAGCACACCAACATATGTGTATGGGAGCTCCAAAAGGAGAAGAGCAGGCAAAAGGGGTAGGTAGAATATTTGAGGAAATAATGGCCAAAATTTTTCCACTCTCATGAAAGATATGAATAGTCATGTACAGGAAGTAAAGCAAATTCCAGTTAGAATAAATCCAAACATATCTGCACCAAGACACATAATATTAAGAAAGCCAAATGCGAATGTTAAAGAAAAAAATTATTGAAAGCAGCAAAAGAGAAATGAAATATCACATACAGGGGATGCCCAATATGACTAAATATAGTTTTCTTTTACAAAACCACGGAGGCAAGAAGGCATTGGTATGATGTAATTAAGGTACTGAAGGAGAAAAGCAGCCAGGCAAGAATTCTTTAAACAGCAAAACTGTTCTTCAAATGTGACAGTGAGTTTAAAATATTCACAGAAAAACAAATACTAAGCGAGTTTGTAAACAGGAATCCAACATTAATGGAGTTCTGCAGCCTGAAAAGAAAAGATGAAGGAGAGACTTGAAGGAGAGTATAGAAGTGAAGACTATCAGAAAGGGTAACCAAAGGGTAAAATGGTAGACATATGAAAGCAAAGGATAAAATGGTTGAATTAAGCAATACCTTTGCATTAATAATATTAAATGCTAATGGATTAAACTCCCCAATCAAAAGACCTAGGCTGACAGAAGGTATAAGAAAACACGAGACATCCACATGCTTTATGCAGGAGACTTACTTAGACCCAAGGATACAAATAGACTGAAAATGAGTGGTTGGAAAAAGATATTTCATGCAAATAGTAACCAAAAGAGAACAGTGGTAGCTGTACTGGTGTTGGACAAAACTGACTTTAAATGCAAAGTCATAAGAGATGAAGAAGGCCATTGTATACTGTATTAATAAAAGAGAAACTCCATCAGGAATAAACAAAAATCATAAATATCTATGAACCTAAACAGGGTGCCCCAAAACACATGAGGCAAAATCTGGCAAAACTGAAAGGAGAAATAGACATCTCTATAAAGATAATTGGAGACTTAAACATGCCATTCAAATAAATAGAGCTAGATAGATGACTAAGGAAACAAAGAATTTGAAAATATAAAGATATACCTCACAGACATATACAGGACATTGTACCACAAATCAATAGGTTATACAATCTTCTCAAGTGCTCATAGATCTTTCTCTAGGAAAGATCACATGATGGGCCACAAAACAGGTTTCAATAAATCTAAGAAGACTGAAATATGCAAATCACCTTCTCTGATCATAGTGTAATGTAGCTGGAAATCAATAATAGGCAAGAAAGGGGGAAATTGCAATATATGGAAGTTGAACAACACACTTCTAAACATTCAGGGGGTAAAAGAAGAAATTCCAAGAGAACTTAGTAGATATCTCAAGATGAATGAAAATATAAAAAACTTTTCAGAAGTTATGGGTTATATTTTGGCATTTGTCTCTTCAGGCTTCCCACTCTCCTGGGCTATTAGGCACTGGTCAGCCTGGCCCCTAACTGACTCATTTCCTCTCTCTCTAAGCTATGGTGGGTGTGGCAGCCTGCCTGATCATTACCCCTCTCCCATCTCCCTGGAGCTGTTTCAGAGCAGGCTGGTGTCATTTTCTTTTTTTCCCTGGTCCACCTGCCCTATCTCCCCTCATCCCTTCACCTCTCTCTCCTTGAGTTGGCTGGATGCTAGACCCCCACCCATGTTAGCCCTGCAGATCCACCACATCAAAAGCCTGCTAGGTATCTGGATACTTCCTTGGTCACCCAAGGGGCACAGGACTTAACTCACTCTAGGAGCTGGCTGAGTGATGGTTTTCCAGTCAGGTCACTTCCCTGGCTTCCCTTGCCTCTGAGCTGGCTTGAGTGCCCTATCTCCTAGGGGTTCCTTTCCCCATGGCCAAATTTCTCTCCCCTCTCTAGCTACCATCTCCAATTGCCTTTGGCTTTCCTTCTGCCCGGGAAACCTGCATACCTTCACACAGTTCCTGGAGGAAGATTGCTGCCTGCTGTTCCTTATTCTGCCTTCTTTATATAAATTGTAGCATTGATATAAATACAATGATCATCAGAGGTTCTGAGGGGAGGGAAAGGCATATTTGAGGTATTGGAATTGTTCTTCAGGATAATGCAATGATGGACACAAGCCATTATAAATTTTGTCAAAAACTTATAAAATTGTGTGGAGCAGACTGTAAAAAATAATGTAAACTATAGACCATGCTTTGTAGCCATACTTCAATATATGTTCAACAATTTTAACAAATGTACTACACTAATGAAAGATATTGTCAGTGGGGGAAAGTGTTGGGGGATATATGGTAATCCCTCATTTTCATTGTAACATTTATGTAGTCTAAAGCTCCTTTAAAAACAAAGAAAAAAAAGTTATGGGATACAGTGAAGGCAGTGTTGAGAGAGAAACTTAAAGCCCTAAGTGCCTATATTTAAAAAGAAAAAAGAGCTAAAAACAAAGACCTTATTGAATACCTGCAGAAACTAGAAATAAACAGCAAACCAATCCCACATCAAGCAGAAGGAAAGAAATAACAAAGATCAGGCAGAAATAAATGAAACAAGAACTATAAAAACAATAGAGAAAATCAAGCAAACCATAAGCTGGTTATTTGAGATGATCAATAAAATTGGCAAAACCTTAACTAGTCTAACGGAAAAAAAGAGAATAGATGCAAATAAATAAAGTCAGAAATGATAGGGAAGACATTATGTATGACCCCACAGAAATAAAAAGCATCATAAGCTGATATTATGAGAAATTCTATGCCAATAAGTTAGAAAACCCAGATGAAATAGACAAATTCTTAGAAATGAACAAAAACCTACATTGACTCTACAAGAAATACAGAAATTCAAATAACCAATCACAAGTAAAGAGATTGAATCAGTCATTAAAAATCTTTCCACAAAGAAAAGTCCAGGGCCAGAAGAATTCAGAGGTGAATTCTACCAATATTTCTAGAAGTAATACAAATCGTGTTTTAACTCTTCCAAAATATTGAAAGGAAGGAATAATACCAAACAAATTTTATGAAGCCAACATCTCCCTAATACCAAAGCCAGATAAATATACTGCAAGAAAAGAAAATTGCAGAACAATCTCTCTACTGAAAATAGATACATCATTATGAAAAAATGCTTGCAAATCAAATCCAACAGCATATTGAAAGAATTATACACAATGATCAAGTGGATATTATTCCTGGTATTCAAGGTGGCTCAACAGAAGAAAATCAATTAACATAATACTTCCAATTAATAAGTAGAAGGATAAAAACATAATCAACTCATTTGATGAAGAAAAAGCATTTGACAAAATCCAGCATCCTTTCTTGATAAAAACACTTCAAAATTATAGGTATATAAAGAAAGTTCTTTAACATAATAAAGGGTATATATGAAAATCCCACAAGCAAAACAGCACTCAATGGGGAGTGGTTGAAAAAATTTCCTTCTAAGATCAGTATAAGGATGCCCAAAGTCACCACTGTTATTCAATATTGTGCTAGAAGTTCCAGATAGAACAATTAGACAAGAAAAAGAGAAGACATCTAAACAGGAAAAGAGGAAATAAAACTCTCACTATATGCAGATGTTATGCTCCTATAAGTTATAAAATTTGGAGATATCAACAACAAAGAAAGGAGCTTATAAGTGAGTTCACTAAAGTGGCAGTGTACAAGATCAACACAGAAAATCAGTTGTGTTTCTAAACACTAATAAAGAGCAAGCTGAAGAGGAAATAAAGAAAAAATTCCATTTACAATAGCAACAAAAAAGGCTCATATATCTAGGAATTAATTTAACTGTGAATGTAAAGAATCTCTATTCAGAAAACTACAGAACACTGCTAAACTAAATGAAAGAAGTCCTAAAATAATGGAAGGACATTCTGTGTTCATGGATTGGAAGACTAAACATTGTGAAGATATCAATTCTATCAAAACTGATTTATAAATACAATGCAATAGCAATCAAAATTCCAACAGCTTAATTAACAAAAATAGAGAAGTCAATTTTTGAGTTTATTTGAAGAGAATGGGGTCTGAGTAGCCAAAAAATCCTAAATATAAAAAGTGGAGTAAGAGAACTCATGTTTCCACACCTGGAAGTGTATTATAATGTAACTGTGGTCCAAACAGTACGTTATTGTCATAAAGATAGACACATTGATCAGTAGAATCGAACTGAGAATTCAGAAATAGACCCTCAACTGTATCATCAATTGATTTTTGATAAGCCTACCAAGTCCCCTTTCCTGGGACAGAATATTCTACTCAAAAGTGGCATGGGAGAACTAGATATCCATAGCCAAAAGAATGAAAGAGGACCCCATATCACTCCTTATACAAGAATAAACTCAAAGTGGATGGAAGACCTAAATATAAAAGGCAGGACAATAAATGTCCTAGAAAAGAATACAGGGAAACATCTACAGGAACTTATTGTACATGGGGTTCTCTTAAACCTTAAACTCAAAGCATGAGCACCAAAATAAAAAATAGATAAATGGAACCTCCTGAAAACTAAACACTACTGCACCCAAAAGGATTTTATGAAGAGGGTAAAAATGACAGCCTACTCAATGGGAGAAAATAATTTGAAATCACACATGTGACAAGGGTCTAATATCCATGATATATAAAGAGATCTGACAACTCAAAAATTAAAAGACAAATGACACAATTAAAAATGGGCAAAAGATCTGAATAGATATTTTTCTAAATAAGAAATACAAATATCAAATATTCACTTGAAAAATAGTTCAACATCACTGGCTATTAGGGAAATGAAAATCAAAGCTACAATGAAATACCGTTTCACAACTAATAGAATGGTTGCTATTTTTTCAAAAATCCAGAAAACTACAAGTGTTGTTGAGAATGTGGAGAGATATTCACTGTTGGTGGGAATATAGAATGATATAGCCACTCGGGAAGTCTGATTGATGGTTCCTAAGGAAGATAAGTATAGATCTGCCACGTGATTATATATCATGGATATTGACCCTTGTCACATGTGTGATTTCCAATTATTTTCTCCCATTGAGTAGGCTGCCATTTTTACCCTCTTCACAAAATTCTTTTGGGTGCAGAAGTGTTTAGTTTTCAGAAGGTTCCATTTACCATTTTTTTATTTTGGTGCTCACGCTTTGAGTGTAAGGTTTAAGAGAACCCCATGTACAATAGTGATCCAACAATACCACTACTAGGTATATACCAAGAAGAATTGAGAGCAGTGACAGGGACAGACATCTGTATACCATTGCTCATAGCAACGCTATTCACAATTGTCAAAAATGGAAACAACACAGATGCCCATCAACTGATGAAATGATTAACACACTATGGTATATATACACAATAGAATACTATTCCATTTTAAGAAGAAATGAAGCTGTGAAGCATATGACAACATGGATGAACCTAGAGCACCTTATGTTGTTTGAATCAAGGCAAGCACAAAAGGACAAACATTGTATGATCTTGCCATTATGAATTAAATTAATGAGCAAAATCATGGAGTTAATATATACACTATAAGTCTTCAAATAATAGAATGGTTAGAGAGTAGAAACCTGACATTTAATCTGTGCAGAATTGGTACACATTTTTTGGGAAAAGTTTGGAAATGAATAGAAATGGTGAAAGCACATCATAGGATTTGTAATTAGTATCACTTACATAGTGTAATGATAGTGGTTTGTTGGGTTTTTTTTTTTTTTTTTTTTGAGTAATTAAAATGCTCTAATATTTATTGAGGTGATGAATGTACAACTATGTGATTATACGAAATGTCATTGATTGTACATTTTAGATAAACTGTATTGGTTATGAACAAAAAATATAATAGGGTAGGTTGGGGAAAAATACACCAAATGCAAGGTATGGTTAATAGTAATACTTTGATGATGTTCTTTAATAAATTTTTACAAGTGTTTCATAACAATGCAAGGTATTGGTGATGGGGTGATGTATGGAAGCCCTATTTGATGTTATGCATATTTGTTTTGTAAGTTCAAAACTTTCACTATACACTTAATGTTTATGAATGCTTATGTATGAATGAAATATATCAATAATTTTTAATGTAAAATGCATATAATAGCAAATTAGATAAAAAATATGAGTCATATATATGCTGTCTACAAGAGACTCACCTCATACACAATCAGGTTGAAAGTTAAACATTGGAAAATGATATTCCATGCAAATTGTAACCAAAAATTATCTGGAATAGCAATACTAATATTGGATACAAAAGATTTTAAATGCAAAATTGTTATAAAGGAAGAAGATCATTTTATAAGATCATTATATATATCACATATATAAGATCATTATATAAGATCATCATAAAAAAAGGAGCATTTCCCCAAGACAAAATAATTATAAAAATATTTATGCACCTAACCTGGGTGCCACAAGATACATGAGGCATACACTGGCAAAACTGAAGTTAGAAATATACATATCTACAATAACATTTGGAGACTTCAATACACCACACTCAACATTGGATAGAACATCTGGACAGAGGATATATAAGTAAATGGATAGCTTGAATAAAATTATAAATGAACAAGACCTAACAAATATGTAGAACATTTTCCACAAAACAGTAGGACATATATTATTTTCAAGAACTCATGGTAATATTTTGGGTAATCTAAGCACCTCTTGAAATATATGTGTGTGTGTATATATATATATATATATATATATATATAACATTTTTGTAAGCAAATACACATATATGCATATATATTTATATACCCTTTTGCAAATGTTTGTATGTATTGTGAGAATTTTGATTTTCACCCGTAATAAAAAAAAAAAAAAAAGAACTCATGGATCCTTCTCCAGGATAGACTATATGTCAAAGTGTAAGTTCATTGAGAGTGGTGGGCACACCTGTGGGAGATGTTTGTGTGGGATGTGGTGGGAGGTGTGGGAGGTGGGCAACATGGGAATCCCAGTGGGTTCCGTGTAATATTTTGGGTAATCTAAGCACCTCTTGAAATATATGTATATATATATATAAATAACATTTTTGCAAGCAAATACACATATATGCATATATATTTATATATCATTTTGCAAATGTTTGTATGTATTGTGAGAAATTTGATTTTTACCCACAATAAAAAAAAAAAGACAGTTCTCAATAAATGTAACAAGATTGAAATTATAAAAAAAATAAAATACTTTCTCTGATCATAATGAAATGAAGCTGTAAATCAATCATGGATGGAAAAAGGAAAATATATGGTGATTAAACAATACACTCTGACATAGGGTTTAAAATGGTATTGGTTTAGGAGGGCACTCGCTGCCTTGTTCCCTGAGGGTGGCTGATTGGGGACAGGGTCCTGCCTGGGGGGTCTGTGCTGGGGAAGCACGGAGCCAGATCCTTGGGCACTTTGATCTGGAGGGAGCAGGATAGTAAAGTAGATTGCTTGGAAAATATTCATGAGTTTTTCCCCTTCCTGGGGTGGTTGACACAGCTGGCTGAGCCCACCCTCAGTGAAAAAGGCTGGTTTGAGCTGTGACTCCTGCTGGCAACCCTGTGAGAGGGAGCATTCTCCAAGAGTGGGAGGGTTCTGGCAGAGGGTCGAGAGGGGTTTCCTTTCTGTGGATTTTGCTGTCTGGAACCCCTTGCAGCTTTGGGGAACAAAATAGTGGGCTTGAAGCTGCACCAGGCTGAGGGGAGTGGTGAACCTTCTGAAGAAGGTTGATTTACCTAGCTGCCAAGGGATATGCCCCAACTCCTGCTGGCCACCCAGTAAGAGGGAGCATTCTCTGAGAGGGAGAGGGTTCTGACAGAAGGTGGAGAGGGCTTTTCTTTCCATGGATTTGGCTGCCTGGACCCCCTCAAAGCTTTGGAGAGCAGATAACCAAGCTTGAAGCAGCACCTGGCTGAGGAGAGAGGCAAATCTGCAAAGAAAGCCTGGTTTACCAAATAGCCCAGTGATACTGAGGCTTGGCTCCAGAGAGGGTGGAGTCAGCCAATTTTATTGTTCTGCACTGACAAGCATCAGAGCTTCAGCTCCCCTGGGTAGGCCAGGAAGTGGGAAGTGCTTGAATTAGATTCCACAATCCTATTTAGGGTCCCCTTGTTGAAGGGGGTGGTCTAGAAGAGGACTCCTTTTGGGTCCTTTATTTCACCAAAAAATAAAAAATAAAGAAGACAGTCACTTTAAAAATTAAGAAAAGAAAAAATTTTTAAACTTAGTTTAATCGCTAAAATCTTCCTCAATACCTGCAGATAGAACATTGCAGAGCAATTGATTGTTGAACACAAGTAAGCTGAGGGGTTCCACAAAGGCCCAAGAAGGAACACTGTTCTTCCTTAGCTTTGTTTGACTGCTTGCTTTTGTGTTTGTTTGGTTTTTCTTTGTTTGTTTGTGTCTCTTGCTTTTCTTTCCTCTTTCCTCCCCCTCTTTTTTTTTCTTTCTTCTATTTTCTTTAAATTAGGTACTGCTAGCTTATCTCTTCTTTGTTGTGCTTCTTCTTCTGTGATTTCCCATTCTCTGTCTATATTGATTTTGACTCTTGAACTCTATCTCTTTTCCTTCCTTTATCTTTTTGCCTTCGGCTTGCTGTTGTCGTTCTTACATACCACCTTTTTTCATTAGCCCACAACTTAAGGGTGTCAATTTCTATTTTATCTATTCTGTTTTCTTCTTTTTATTATTATTATTATTAACTTTTTCCTTTCAGCTCTTTCTTTACTCTTTCTCTCTCTCCTCATCATTCTAGCTTTCTAAATCATTATATATCTATTTTCCTCTATTTGGTTTCCCAGTCCATTGTAGGGACTCCACTTTTTTTCCTATTACTCTACACTGCCTATATGAGTTAAATATTCATTTTACTAAGTCTTATATGGTCCCTATTCTAACTTTTATCAATATTACTATTATCCTTCTTCCTTTCTCACATCTTTCAATACCTCTAGCCCTAATCATTTGCCTTCAAGGGAACATAGAAAGATGCAAGGAAATAAAATAAGAAGAACAGAGTCTCAAAGAGAAAACTTAAAACACACACAGAACCATCAGCTAAATAAAACTCTAGAGTAGAGAGAAAAACTAATTAACTGAATAACCCATCAAGATAATATGATGACTAGAGGGCAACAAAAAATTACAAACCACACTGAGAAACAGGAAGACATAAACCAGTCCAATGAACAAACTAAAAACCAGGAAGAGATGCAGAGCATCGCACAACTAATCAAAGATTTCCAAAGAAATATCATGGACCAACTTAATAAAGTGAAGGAAGAGATTCAGGATATTAAGAAGGCAGTGGGAGAACATACTGAAGAAATTGTCAACATATATAAAAAGATAACGGATATGATGATGATTAATGGTACATTCCATGAAATTAAAAAGATGCTGGATTCACATAACAGCAGATTTGAACAGGGAGAAGAAAGAATTAGTGATGTAGAAGACAATACACCTGAAATCAAACAGATAGTAGAACAGATAGATAAAAAGATAGAAAAAATCCAACAGGGACTCAGGGATTTAACCGACAACACAAAATGCACAAACACATGCATTATAGGCATCCCAGAAGAAGAAGAGAAAGGAAAAGGAACAGAAGGAGTGTTGAAGGAAATAATGGCCCTATTGAGAGAGATGGATGTACATGTCCAGGAAGCACAGCACACCCAAAACAGTATAAATCCCAAAAAGCCAACTGCAAGGAATACACTTGTTAAAATGTTCAACACTCAAGACAAAGAGAAAATACTCAAGGCAGCAGGAGAAAAGACAGCCATGAATTCTCTATCCAGCAAAACTGGCATTCAAAAATGATGAAGAGTTCAAAATATTCACAGACATACTTCACAGACATGACTCCTGGGGATGAGCCTCCCTGGCAACGAGAGATTAATACCAAGTGCCTAATGGCAATATGACTGGAAAAAGACTTTAAATAAAAGGGGTGGAAAGGTACCAACAAATGAGTTCATGTGGCAAAGAGACTTCAAAGAGAGTCAGGCGGTCATCCCAGAGGTAACACTTACGCACATCCCAGTAGGATCTCATAGAACACCAAAATGGGTATCACCTCAAACAAAGGGACTCCTATGGAGACACCCATGTCCTATATAAGGAGGGATAGCTCCAGAGATTGATGTCTTATCAGTTGGCTCTATTTTGGAATCTGTGCTCCTGAGAGTGAAAGAGATGAACTCAAATAAGTCCTCCCTGCACATGGTCCATCAGTCCCTTCTATTCAAACATATATGTGGTGCTAGAGTTTGTAGGTGTACTTCCAGAGACTGGAGCCTTTGGCCTGCCCATATGCCAGCTGTGCCTGGAATCTTGGTAGAGCTACAACTCCTACTCTACAGCTCAGTGGACTCACTCAAGTCACCTGGCAAGGAGATTATGATGGACAATGGCCATCCCAGGGAATGGATAGAGTCTGCAGCTGCAGGCAGGATAATTCCATCCATCTTATCCAAGGGATATAAGCCCCCTCTCACTCAGAGGTGGAGTGGACATCACCGTCCCAGAATCCTCAGGATTGGGAGAATAGCTATGGACTGGAGTGGACTTACTGGTATTCTGTTGTAGACATATTGTGATTCAAGCAATGGAAGAAATTACAACATTGTGTGGACCAGTGGCCACTGGACATTTTCAGGGCAGGGAGAGGGAAAAGCAGTTGTAATACAAGGACTTTTTCTGGACTTGGGAATTATCCTGAGTGACATTACAATGACAGATATAGGCCATTTTACATTAGCATATATCATACAGAACTGTGTGGGAAAGAGGATGGTCTACAATGTGAACTATGGTCCATGCTTAGTGGCAAAGCCCCAGGATATGTATATCCATTGCAGGTGATGTGCCACACTAGTGAAAGATGTTTATTTGGGAGGTTGTGGGAGGTGTGAGAGGTGGGGAACATGGGAATCCCTGTAATTTTTGTGTAACATTTATATAACATAAGCATCTTTTAAAATATTTTTTAAAAAAAGAGTCATTCATTGCTTTGATGGGAAAGCTCCCATCCTGGGCCCTCCTCCTATTTCCTGGGTCTTTTTCCTCATGAATCCTCCTACCTGGTAGCTCACCAGTGACTTCAATTAGTGAAGTCAGTATAGGTGCATGAGTATGTCTATTTCCCAAGTTTTTTCACTCTGAAATCTTGATCTCCATTTTGATTTTGTGCATCAAATAAAAATCAGGTTTCCAACTTGGCACAGTCCTCAGCATAAATTTAATCTAGACCAATTCTCATCCACTTATGTATATAATTTGGTATACTGATCAGTTGAGATACTTAGATGATAAACTAGCAAAATATGTTATATTATGAATTCAGTGTTGTCAGAAATATGTTGTTTAAGCTAAAAATTGCCAGAAGTTTTCCTAGTACTTTTTGTTCAAAAGATTGAAATGTTTGAAGTTGAGACTTTTATCTTGTTTACCCAAGAGTCTTAGAGTTGAAGATGCTAGGTGACTTTTTCAGGTTCCCTAGATGTAGGTTATGAAGGCTGGAAACAGACCGAGGCACATGAAATCATGTCTCAATGACAATACACTTCCTACTATCCTGTTCAGATCCACAGTCATGGACTTGGTTGTAGGTAGATTATTGTGGTGGAGAGAACAATCAGTGCTGATCTCAAATGTGGCAGTGAGCAGCACCACAATATCAAATGCTAGATATTTTAAGTTAAAGAATATTTTCTCATCCCCATGAAGAAAGAATCATCTTGGAGTCATTGCTGTTTCCTCACCAAGAGAAGTGCTTACCTTGGATTTCTATACTCTGGGCTGCCAAAGGCTGGAAGAAGAGTTGCCAAATAGACTGCAATTTGCTGCACTTTGTGAGCTGAGCTCCCCTTGGGACTTAAATCAGCATAGAGGAACAGTTGCCACTAATTGACTACTGACCTCAGTTGCTTTTCTCAGTAGAGAACCTACAGAGCCCAACAGTCCTGAAGAAATCTCCCCTCATTCCAGACCTTCATTCACCTTTTGGCATCCCTGGCAGAACTCCAGGCTGAAGCCAAGTGCCCCATCTGCCTGTATTTCCTGAGAGACCCTGTCACCACGAATGTGGACACAACTTCTGTTGTTCCTGCATCCAGCACTCCTGGGAGGAACTAAAGGACAGGTTCCCTTGTCCTGTCTAATGCCACCAATGCCAAGAGTGGCACTTCAGAAGCAACAGCCAACTGGAAAAGATGAGTGAAATTGCCAAGCTCCTCCACATCACCAGGAACAAGAGGAAGAGGCACTTGTGTGAGAGGAACAGTCAGGACCTGAACCTTTTCTGTGAGGAGGACAAAATGGTGCTGTGTCCCCTGTGTGCTCAGGCCCCCTGACCATCATGTGAGGGTCATCATGTGAGGCACATCAGCGAGGCTGCCTCTCATCACAGGAAGAGACTCAGACATTACATCAGGACCGTGAAGAAGCAAGTGGAAAACCTGCAAAACGTCATAGCCACTCAAGACAGAAAACCATTAGAACTGAAAGAGATTGTAGAAACCCAGACTCAGAAAGTATATGCTGAATTTGAGCATCTGATCATGTTTTTAAAATATGAGCCTGAGGCAGTTTTTTTCAAGGTTACCTGATGAAGAGAAGGATATTCAACAGGAACTCGGTACAAACATAGCAGAAATTTCTGATTACATATCCACAGTCAGAAGATTACAAATAGAGGTAGCAGAGAAGAGTGTGCAGTCAGAAGTGAAATTGTTGACAAATACCAAGAGTATCCATGACAAATGTGAAAGCCTGAAAAGCCCAGATCTCTATTTGTTCCAGTTCAGGAAAGAAGGATGCAGTCTTCCTCCATAGTATTCAACTCTGAAGAAGATTATACAGAAATTTACAAAAGATGTTATTCTAGACCCCAAAACAGCACACCCAAATCTGCTTGTCTCAGAGGAGAAAAAGTCTGTGACATTTGTGAACAAAAACCAAAAGCGTCCTTCTACCCCAAAGAGATTTTCAAAGGCTCCAGTTGTCCCGGGTTCTGAAGGCTTTGATTCTGGCAGACATTATAGGGATGTCCACGTGGATGACAAGCCTGAATGGACTGTGGGGGTTTGTAAAAACTCTCTTTCCAGGAAGGGGAAGCAACTCTCTTCAGCACAGAACAGATCCTGGACAACCCAGCTGCGGAATAGAGACTATGTTGCAAATGGAAGTGCTCCTGTCCCTCTTCTGTTAAGGGAAAAGCTCAGAGGAATGGGCATTTTCTGGGACTATGAGTTAGCCGAGATTTCATTTTACAGTTTGCAAGATGGGTCTCATATCCATACTTTCAGTGATAAAGTTTTGGAACTACTCAAGCCTTACTTCAGTATTAGATGTGATTTTAAGCCTTTTACAATCTGTCCAGTAAGAGATTATGAATGATGAGATAACTTTGTTTCATTGCTTCATTTTCTTCCTGTAATTTCTGGAGATTAGTTAGCAGATGTCCACTGCCTGAATCTAACATTAAATTTTTTTGAAAAATGTTTTTTATGACCTCAGCACACAAAGTTGTTACTACTCATACTGTTCCAATAGGGTTTGTAGGAACTATCAGCCCTTGTAAGGAGTTACTTGTAAAGTGTTTATGGAATTCTATTATTGGTGTGTGAAACTGTGAAATTCCAATCAATTAATTTTGTAATTATTTACAACTGTTGTATACTTATGCATTTATCTGTTTTATAAGTGCCTTACAAATCCAGGTGGAAAATTCTGTGGTTCTCTCAGGTTTGTTCATTTCTATTAGCACAGGTGTTGATCTGCCCTATCATTTCAGGATGATTTTTTGGGAACAGTCTTGGAAGATAATGTGTCTCCATTTGAAGCAAAGGACAAGGTTTTATACTCTGCAGTAAAATAAAAGCTATTTTCCCCAAAACCAAGGGTCAAGAAGATATTACTCAAGAAAGTCTTGATGTGGTTAATTACTAGGGGTATGTCCTAATTCAATCTCACAGAAAACATAAAGGTAATGTTTATTTTACAAAGTAATTATGAACATCAAATGAGATAAGATTTGCAAGCAGATGCAGTCAACATTGGACAAGTGTGGTAATTGCCCTGGTAAAAGTTTCATGCACCACAGGAGAATATATCTCTGGTAAGACCTCCACTGGCCTGGCTTCCATTGTTTGCTGAAAAGACCTGTCCATATACAAGAGTCTCAATACTCAGCAAGGTCAAATCTATAGTGAGTCCATCTAGTATGTACTGTGTCTCTTAATTCCTCCAAGTCTAGGTGCAATTACCATTTAGGGGTCATTTTTGCCACATGCAATACTGCTTAGCAACAGATGTGACATGCCACATTATGAGGCTACTAGAAGGACAGAGGTAGGAAGATACTGAAAGGTAAATGAAGGTGAAATACACATGTACAATAGAAAAATATTTTGTAACCATTTAAATAAAATAAACAGCTTTTTGAGGTGTACTTTGCACACAATGGACTGGGTTTTTGAATGTAAAATTTGTTAAGTCTGACAAAGGTGTGCATTCATGAAACCACTATCACAATCATGAAAATGAAGAAATCACTCCCATATCTTTGCTTGTGCCTTTTTATAGTCCAGTAATTCCCTCCACACCTCCACAACTCCCCAATCCTTAAGAAACCAGAAAGGAGCTTTCTGTTGCTATAGATAGGCTTCTGTATTTATATATTCTAGAATTCCATATAAATAATATATCAAATACCCCTTCATTTTTGAAAAGAGGAAGTTCTAACTTCTTTAACTTAGCATAATTATTTTGAGAGTCCTCCATGTTGTGTTAACCAGTAACTATTTTTTAGTGCTGATTTTGATTCTATTGTAAGGATAAGTCCCAATTTATTTATTCATTCCTTAATTTGTTCACCATATGAGTGGTTTTTCAATTGTGGACTATGACTTTTATTGTTGTTTTAATATATTCATTTCAAGCAAAATCCAAAACAAAGAACAATATACTGTTCAAAAATTCTTAAGGAATTTCTTTATAGGAATATATTGATGAAGAGAAATTTTACTCAAATTATTTGGTTATCATCAAACAGAGGTTCTTAACCTTTTTTGTTTCACAGACCCCTTTTTCAGTCATGTGAAAACCACAGACCCCTCATTAACTCCACACTGTACTGTGTGTTATATAATAAATACATCACACTCGCACTGACATTCACCAAAAAAATATTGTTTTTTTGAGTTTCAATTCAAGCTCTGGACCCCTTGTTAAGAATCCCTGATATAAAGTATGGTTTGGAAAGAAAGGGTTAGGTTTATGCTTGATTGAATTTCATTTTCCAGTTAGAATATTTTCTTCTCCTCAGGAAATACCTGGTAATTTGGATTATGGCTCTTTCTGACCAAGAGAACTCTATAACAGGCTTCATTTCTTCTGCAAAAAAGCCAAGAGGAGAAAATGCCAGGGAATTCTTTGACTGAATGTGTACTGTGCCTCTGTCTTGATGACTTGAGAAACCCAGTGGACCTTGATTGCAGGCACCATTTCTGATGCATCCACCACTGGCATTGACTAGTTGGGAAGATATACAGGATATATTCCCCTATCCCAAATGCCTCCACTACAGCTTTCCAACAAACATCAAGTAGAACACCTTGGGTGCAAACATAGTTCAACACCTGTGACTCCATCCCCATTCTCAAAAGGACAGAAAAGAGGGTAGTGATTCCTCAGCCTCTCTGGACAAATACAGTTACTGACAGCAAACATAGACTTGATTTTTGGACACCTGTGGTTCCAAATCTCCCCCATAAGATAGGGAGTGGGGGCATTGTTTCCCCAGCTGTGTATGACTATTTCAGTAACTACACATGCTCACCAAACCTTTTTAAATTTTAACATGTTTAATTTCAAATTAGGGCCTCTAGGAACAATACCCAGACATCCTTGTACAAACAAATATTGAGATGATTAAATCAATCATACCACTTAAAGGCTGCCTTACTTCTCTTTCCTTTTTGGGTCCTACTGGCCCCATTTTAAAACTTGGAATGTTTACAAGGACCCATCAACTGCAGGAAATCCTGTACACTAGGTTTTGTTTCCTCACTGGGAGTGTTGGCTGAGAGCTCCACTCAGCATCCCAGACTCCACTTCAGTATCAATCATTGCTTGGAAGGGAAAGCCCACTTCCTGGGCTTTCCTCTTCCCTGGGCCTTGTCTCTACTTATCTTCCTACCTGGTAGCTCACCAGTAACTTCAAAGAGGTGTGTGTGTATATGTGCATGTATATATGTGTTTCTTACATTTTATCTCACGATGAAATCTTTACCTCCAATTTGATTTTGTACATCACAAGAAAATTAGTTTTCCAAGTTGGCAGGGTCCTCAGAGTAAGTCTAACCACTTAGGTACATAGTTTGATATATTTATCAGTTGAGAATGTGGGATGATAAAATAGTAAAATATCATATATTATTAATTCAGAGTTGTCAGAAAGTCTGCTGTTTAAATAAAAATATGCCAGATTTTTTTTTAATTTTTTTGTTCAAAATATTGAAGTATTTGAAAGTGGGATTTTTATCCTGTTTACCCAAGTCTCTTAGAGTAGAAGATGCTAGGTAACTTTCCCAGGCTCCCCAGAAAGTAGGTGACAAAAGCTGGAATCAGATCCAGGCACATGAGAATTACCCTCATTGGCAATGTTCTTTCAACTACACTGCACAGGTACACAGTTGTGGACTTGGGTGTAGGTAGATTGATGGGGTGGAGAGAAGAATCCATGCTGAGATCAAATGTTGCAGTGAGAAAGGCCATAAAAAAGAATGCTAACATTTTTTAAGTTGAAGAATATTTTCTCATTTGTAGGGATAAAGAAACACTTTGGATCATTGTTGGTTTCTGAACTAAAGAATTGTTTAAGTAAGATTCATATCTTCCAGGCTGCCAAAGGCTAGAAAAACAGTTGCACTTAATTGACAACTGGCATTTCATTGTAAGGATAAATCACAATTTATTTACCATTTGTCATTTTGATCACCATTTAAGTTATTTTTAATTGTCGATTATTACTTCTGTTGTTTTATGTTTTTTTAATATATTCTTTTGAAGCAAAAAAAGAGCAATAAACAATTCTACAATTCCTTTGGAATTTCTTAATAGTAATTTATCTAATGTATAAGACATTACAAGATGATTTTCTTAGCTTTTCACCAGATTGAAATGTTTGAAGTTGGGATTTTTATGTTTGCTTACCAAAGTCTCTTAGAGTTACAGATGCTAGATTTCTTTACCAGGCTCCTCAGATATTAGATGATGAAGGCTGGAATCAAACTTTGGCACAGGTAGTCTAGGTGCAAAGGTCTTACTCTTTGCATTGTCTTGTGCAGCCCCAGAGGGTTTGACTTGGATGTAGGTAGATTGGTGGGGTGGAAAGAAGATTCAGTGCTTGCCTTATTTTTGCCAGTAAGCTACAAAAAACAGAAGCAATTTTTGCTTGGTTTTGTTTTTGAATGAGACCCTTTATTACATTTACATATATATTTATTTGCATAATATTATATATTGTAATGTGACCTAAACTTTTTAAAAATTTTATAATAGTATATAATTTATACATGTACATACATAAACAATGTATATGTAGTAAAAGTTGTGAACTTACAAAGCAAACATGTATGTCTTCATACAGAGCTACCATTCATCACCTCACCACTAACACCTTATATTGTTGAGAAACATTTGTTACAGACTATGTAAGAACATCATCAAAATATTACTACTAACATAGTCCGTATCTTACATTTCATGTATTTCCCCCCAACTCACATGATTATTAACACCCAATATTAGTATTATATATATATATTAACACCCAATATTAGTATTAATATTAGTGTTATAGTTCATCAGAAAAGGTTTTCATATTTGTTCTGTTAACCACAGTCCATCTTCCACCACAAGATTCACAGTTTTATATATTCCCATGCTTTGCTTTGTGCAACAAATTCAAAGTATACCCTCAGTGGCTCTCATTTTCATCACAGAGTATTGCTGTCATCACCTCAGTCAATTTTAGATCATTTTCATTACTCCAAAAATAATAACCCTATAGCCCCTGTATTAGTCATGGTTCTCTAGGGAAGCAGAACTGACAGGAGATAACTGTAAATAGTATGCATTTTTATCAATTTGTCTCATGTAACTGTGGGGTCAAATTCCATAGGGCAGGCCGCAAGCTGATGAATGTCCTCTATGAGTTCCCCAGGAGACACTGGCTCCTGAGGTAGAGATGGATTTTCTCTCTCTAAATACTAAGTACACTTCTCCTTTTAAGGTCTTCAACTGATTCGATGAGTTATCATTCATTGCTGACAGCAATCTCTTCAGTTGATTGTAGGTGTAACTAGCCAATATGAAATCAACTCAGAGATGTTAAAGTCCACAAAATGTCTTTGTATTACAATTACCTCAGTGCTTACTTGACAAAACAATTGGACAGCATTAATTGGTCAAGTTGAAACATTAGTCTAACCATCATAGTCCATCCCTTGTCAAAATGGCAGCCATACACATCAACTTAAAACATTCTTGAGATTCAGAAGAGGGAAATCCCGACAACAGAACCGTGAGTGTAGCAGCTTCTGCTGCTGACGGCACCTTCCCCCACCCCCACACTCTTTAGAATTCTTGAACCTCTGGGCCTGCAACTACAGACAAAGGGGGCTTCAGGGATCTACCACTCCCGGAAAAGGGAAAGAGAGGGACACAGCTTTAGGCTGACTCAGGTTCTGACCTGTAAATTTGGGCTGCAGAGCCCCATGGACCCTTCCACATGGCAATTTGCCCTGGGAGCCTAGGAAGGACAGGAGAAATCTGACTCTCACAACCTTCCTCTCTTCTAGCCTGGACTAATTGTTGAGGACACCACAGGAGAGGGGAGAGAGAGCCTGGGGCTGACCCTGCTTTTGACTCCCAGATTTGGTCTGCCCTGTCCCAAGAGCCCTTCCAGGCAAGGCTGGGTGGGGCTGTGCTATTGTTTGCCTTGGAGCCTGCAAGGGGCTAAAGATATACCAACCTCCCAATCTCAGGACTCAGAAGGGAGTCCTGAGATTGGGGACTCAGAAGGGAGTGGAAATATTTCCTAGCTGGGAAAAGGGGGGTGCTAAGAGAGAATTCTGGAGAACTGTCTCAGAACGTTTGAACTACAAGGCTTTTAGCCCCCAGACCTGAAGCTCTATCACATTGATCTGGTCTGTGTCACAACAAATATGCTCTGAGCAGGCATTGAATTGAGAGCTGCCAACAAGCACCATCTCCTGGCAGACCAAGGAAGTACACATAAGAAAATTAATAAGTAGGAGAGGCTTTTCCTGGCCTCTTTAGCCTCCCTGCCCAAGGCCCTAGGAACGACCCTACAACCAATTACTGGGTCCAATGCCCAGTTTTGAGCAACTAGCAAAACAATCCTAACAATTAGAGTTGAGCCAAAAATCAAAGAGCTGTGGTAACTTACAGCCTCTTGCCACTAAAACCCCATAAAAGAGAAAGAGATAGAACATCTAAGTAAAATACAACCTAATCAGATGCCTAAGCACCAGCAAAAAATTATGAGCCATACTAAGAAAATAGAAGACATGGCCCAAGAAAAGGAATACAGCAAAGTCCCAAAAGAGATGCAGAATTTGAAAGAACTAATCAGTGACATGAGCACAAATTTCTAAAATCAAATTAATGAGATGAAAGAGAATATAGCTAAAGAGATAAATGATATGAAGAAGTCATTGAGCGAATGCAAAGAAGAATTTGAAATCCTGAACAGAAAAGTAATGGAGTTCATGGGAATGAAAGACACAATAGATGAAGTAAAAAATACATTTGAGGCATACAACAGCAGACTCAAAATGATAGGAGATAGAATAAGTGATACCGAAGACAGAGCAGCTAAAATTGAAGAGAAAAAAAAAGAACAGAGAGAGAAAAGAATGGAAAAAATTGAGCAGGGGCTCAGAGAGTTGAATGACAATGCAAAATGCAACAAAATACATGTCATGGGAGTTCCAGAAGGGGAAGAGAAAGAAAAAGGGGCAGAAAGAGTATTTGAGGAAATAATAGCTGAAAATTTCCCAACTCCCATGAAAGAAATGAACTTACATGTCCAAGAAGCACACCCTACCCCAATGAGAATAAATCCAAATAGACCTACGCCAAGGCACATATTATCCAGAATGTCAAATATAAAAGATAAAGAGAAAATTCTCAGAGCAGCAAGAGAGAAACAAACAATCATGTACAAAGGACGTCCAGTAAGACTTAGTGCAGATTTCTCTTCAGAAACCATGGAGGCGAGAAGACAGTGGTATGATACAATTAGAAAACTGAAGGAGAAAAACTGCCAGCTGAGAATTCTTTATCCAACAAAACTGTCCTTCAAATATGAAGGTGAATATAAAGTATTCACAAACACACAGAAACTAAGAGAGTTTACAAAAAAGAACCCAACTTTGCAGGAAATATTAAAGGATGCCTTAGAGACTGAAAGAAAAAGACAGGAGAGAGAGGATTGGAGGAGAGTATAGAAGAAAGAAAAGCAGAAAGGATAACCAAAAGAGTAAAAAGAGAGACAAAAATAAGATGATATATAAAAACCAAAGAATAAAATGGAGGAAATAAATAGTGCACTTTCAGTAATATCATTGAATGTGAAGGAATTAAATTCCTCAATCAAATGATACAGGCTGAAAGAATGGATAAAAAACATGAACCTCCATATGCTGCTTACAAGAAACTCTCTTCAGACCCAAGGATACAAACCAGCTGAAAGTAAAAGGTTGGAACAAGATACTCCACGTGAATAGTAAACAGAAAAGAGCAAGGGTAGCTATACTAATATCAGACAAAACAGACTTCAAATGCAAAAAAGTGATAAGAAATGAGGAAAGCCATTATATATTACTAAAAGGGACGATCCTCCAGGAAGATATAACAGTCATAAATATCTACGCAACTAACCAGGGTGCCCCAAAATATATGAGACAAACTCTGGCAAAGCTGAAGGGAGAACTAGACATTTCTACAATAATCGTTGGACACTTCAACACCCCACTCACATCATTAGATAGAACAATGAGACAGAAGATCAACAAGGAAACAGAGAACTTAAACAATATGATAAACAAATTAGACCTAATAGACATATACAGAACACGGCATCCAAACTCAGTGGGTTATACATTCTTCTCAAGTGCCCATGGATCTTTCTCCAGGATAGACCACATGTTAGGTCACAATACAGCTCTCAATAAATATAAAAAGATTGAAATTATACAAAGCACCTTCTCAGATCATAATGGAATGAAACTAGAAATCAATAACAGATAGGAAAAAAGTATATTTCCAAATGTGTGGAGACTGAACAACACACTACTAAATATTCGGTGGGTCAAAGAAGAAATTGCAAGTGAAATCAGTAAATATATTGAGACAAATGAAAATGAGAACACAAAGTATAAAAAGTTATGGGATACAGCGAAGGCAGTCTTGAGAGGGAAATTTATAGCTTTAAATGCCTATATTAAGAAACAAGAAAGAGCTAAACTCAAAGATTTAACTGGACAACTTGAGAAACTAGAAAAAGAACAGCAAACCAATGCCAAAGCAAAAAGAAGGAAAGAAATAATAAAGATTAGAGCAGAAATAAATGAAAATGAGAACAGAAAAACAATAAAGAAATTTAACAAAACCAAAAGCCGGTTCATTGAGAAGATCAATATAATTGAAAAACCCCTCTCTAGACTAACAAAGAAAAAAAGAGAGAAGATGCAAATAAATACAATAAGAAATGAAAGGAGGGGAATTACAAATGAACTCACAGAAATAAAAAGAACCTTAAGAGGATATTATGAGAAACTATATGCCAACAAACTAGACAAACTAGATGAAATGGACAAATTTTTAGAAATGCATAACCAACCTACACTGACACAACAAGAAATACAAGAACTTAACAAACTAACCACAATTAAGGAGATTGAATCCGTCATCAAAAATCTCCCAGCAAAGAAAAGTCCAGCACCAGATGGCTTCACAGGTGAATTCTACCAAGCATTTCAAAAAGAATTAACAAAAATCCTGTTTAAACTCTTCCAAAATATTGAAGAGGAGGGAAAACTACCCAACACATTTTATTAAGCCAACATCACCCTAATACCAAAGCCAGATAAAGATTCCACAATAAAAGAAAATTACAGACAAATCTCTCTAATGAATATAGATGAAAAAAATTCTCAACAAAATACTTGCAAATCGAATCCAACAGCATATCAAAAGACTTATACATCATGACCAAGTGGTATTTATTCCTGGTATGCAAGGCTGGTTCAACATAAGAAAATCAATCAATGTAATACACCACGTTAACAAATTGAAGGAAAAAAAACACATGATCATCTCAATAGATGCAGAAAAGGCATTAGACAAAATCCAACATCCTTTTTTGATGAAAATACTTCAAAAGATAGGAATAAAAGGAAAATTCCTAAATATGATAAAAAGCATATATGAAAAACCCACAGCCAAATCATACTCAATTGGTAAAGGTTGAAATCTTTTCCCCTAAGATCAGGAACAAGACAAGGATGCCCACTGTCACCTTTGTTATTCAACATTGTACTAGAAGTTCTAGCTAGGGCAATTAGACAAGACAAAAAAATTAAAGGCGTCCAAATAGGAAAAGAGGAAGTAAAACTCTCACTGTTTGCGGATGACATGATCCTGTATTTAGAAAATGCTGAAGTATCCACAACAAAGCTACTTGAATTAATAAATGAGTTCAGCAAAATGGCAGGATACAAGATCAACACGCAAAAATCAGTAATGTTTTTGTACATTAGTACTGAACAATCTGAGGAGGAAATCAGGAGGAAAATTCCATTTTCAAAAGCAATAAAAAAACTCAAATACCTAAGAGTTAATTTAACCAGAGAAGTACTGGACCTATATGCAGAAAACTACAAAACAATGCTAAAGGAAATTAAAAAAGACCTAAAAAATGGAAAGACATTCTGTGTTCATGGATTGGAAGAATAAATATCATGAAGATATCAATCTTGTCCAAACTGATTTATAGATTCAATGCAATACCAATCAAAATCCCAAGAGCTTACTTTACAGAATTAGAGAAGGCAATTACCAAATTCATCTGGAAGGGTAAGTGCACCCGAATAGCCAAAAGTATTCTAAAAAAGAAGAGCAATGTGGGAAGAATTTCACTGTCTGACCTTGAAACATATTACAAAGCTACAGTGGTCAAAACAGCATGGTACTGGCATATAGACACATCGATCAGTGGAATAGAATTGAAAATCCAGACATAAACCCTCACCTGTACAGTCAACTGGTTTTTGACAAACCTACCAAGTCCATGCTAACAGGAAAAAACCGTCTCTTCAACAAATGGTGTTGGGAGAACTGGATATCTATAACCAAAAGAATGAAAGAGGACCCCTATCTCACACCCTATACAAGAATCAACTCAAAATGGATCAAAGATCTAAATATAAAAGCCAGGACCATAAAACTACTAGAAGAAAATGTAGGGAAACATCTTCAAGACCTTGTAGTAGGTGGTGGTTTCTTGTGCCTTACACCCAAAGCACGTGCAACAAAAGAAAAAGTAGATAAATGGGACCTCCTCAAAATTAAACACTTTTGCACCTCACAGGACTTTGTCAGAAGGGTGAAAATGCAGCCAACTCAATGGGAAAAAATATTTGGAAATCACATATCTGATAAGGGTTTAATATCCAGGATATATAAAGAGATGTTACAACTCAGCAATAAAAAGACAAATGACCCAATTAAAAAATGGGCCAAAGACTTGAATAGACATTTCTCCAAAGAAGAAATACAAATGGCAAAAAAACACATGAAGAAATGCTCAACATTACTCATGATTAGGGAAATGCAAATCAAAACTACAATGAAATATCATTTCACACCTATCAGAATGGCCACTATTAAAAAGACAGAGAACTACAAGTGTTGGAGAGGATGTGGAGAGATAGGAACACTTCTTCACTGTTGGTGGGAATGCAGGATGGTACAACCACTGTGGAAGACTGTTTGGCATTTCTTAAAGAAGTTGAATATAGAGTTGCCATATGACCCTGCAATACCACTACTGGGTATATACCCAGAAGAACTGAGAGCAGTGACACAAACAGACATCTGCACACCGATGTTCATAACAACATTATTCCCCATTGCCAAAAGTTCAAAACAACCCAGGTGTCCATCAACAGATGAATGGAAAAACAATCTGTGGTCTATTCACACGATGGAATATTACGCAGCTGTAAGAAGAAATGAATTCATAAAGCATATGACAACATGGATGAACCTGGAGGACATTATGTTGAGTGAAGTAAGCCAGACACAAAAGGACAAATACTGTATAAATGTGTTACTCTGAACCAAATATATTGTATAATATATTGTTTGATTAAAAAATATTTTATATGTATCCATTACATTCAATTTAGAAATGTATATATTTATTCATCTGTGTTTACTTTTTAGTTTTTAATTGTTTATATTTTCATTTATTAAATGTACAAAATAAAGTTAAAAAAAACTTTCTTAACTCTAAATAAAAACATTAACATACAATTTTTTTTTTCACTTAACAGTACCTAACTGTCCTGAGTACAACCAGAAAGGCAATAAATCCCATCAGAATAGTGTGGAAATCCTTGGGTAATATTCACTCTTAAACTTGACATCCTTAAATACTATAACATGAAATAAATACAGGTTATGTCATCTGATAGGGGAAAAAGATAAGGAAGAAAACAAAGATATTTGTTTTACTTACATATACAAACATACTCATAATCAAACGAGAACAAAATATTCATAACCATTGCTCATTTCTGTAAGTGGTCATGTGGTTGAAGTTTGTATTTAATACTATCTTCTTTGCCTACCCATTCCATGTCCCCTTTACCTTCACCTCAATTTGCCATGGTTCTTTGTCTGACCAGGTGAACAGAGCCTTCATTCCTGGAGATTTCAGGCCAATGTTAGTCCTGCTTTGATTTGGTTGTTGCAGATTTCAATTAATTTTAATCACAGGACATGAGAGAAGTAAGTGACACCCTAGGGGATCTCCTGTATTCCAGGCAAACTCTTATTAATCTCATTCTGTCATTGTAGTCCTCACCTCGAGTGGTGTTTTCACACCTGATTATTTCGACAGTTATTAATTGAATTATGCCCACACAAAGACTCATTCAAACCCTAACCCTTGGTCCTGTGAATTTGAACCATTTAAAAATAGATTTTCAAAGATCCAATTAGGATGAGGCCAAACTGAATCAGAATGAGTCTTAATCCAATATGACAGGAATCCTTACTGTCCAAATCAAATAAGTTGTAATTTAAATTTGGATCTAGGTGGAGGTGAGATGCAATACAATGGGAAATCAACATCATAATACATGAGAAATGATCCTTTGTTGCTCACAAATCTCATAGAGGGCAGGTGCTATGAACAGTCCACGAAAGTATGATTTCCTCCTGTGGCTTGGTGGAGGGCACACAGGTAGGGCAAGAGAGACCTGTGGAATTCTGCCTTTATTGTGGTCCAGGCTGGAAGTTAGTCAGTTTCCTGCTGGAGTCTAGAATTAGTTTAATGTGAACTTCTGGTAAAAGAGAAAATAATTGGGGCAGTGGGTGAGATGTGGGTTCTAGGTAAGGTGTAGTGCTAGTATGGTTTGTAGCTTAAAGTTTGGTTTTTTCTTTAGGAGAGTTTATACCCCAGGCCTAACCACTCATTAAATAGGGTAAAGGTCAGTTTTGAGGCAAGTTGTTTAGCCAAAGTATGATAGATACCAAGGTAGCACACACACACAAAATATTGGATTGCTATGACATCTAACAGATGAAATTTGGACCCAGAAATAGGAGTCAACAAAGAGGAGACAGATAGCCATATGAAAAAGGCAGAGATTGAGGTATGGAATGTTAAGAACCCACCACCAGAATGCCAGACTTCAAAGAAAGCATGCTACCAGCCTGTTGTTCTGACTTCTAGCCACCAAAACTGTGAGATAATAAACCAGTCTGTGGTACTTGCTGTATCAGCAAGGACAAACTAAATCATTAACTCTCTGCTTAAAACACTTCCATCAATTTTCACTTTTCTTAGGATGAGGAATGAATACCTACAATTGTGTGGTGGGGGAGGTGCTGTGAGAAATGTAGTGAGGTGATGCTGAGTTCACAGAAAAAGATACAGCTCTCTCTATATAAATATTTTATGAGGCACCTGGGATTCAATGCAGGACCTTGTAGATAGGAAGCGGGAAATCAACCATTTGTTCTACATCTGTTCCTCACAGAGATATTTTTAATGCAAGTGTTGAAGACTATAAATTTCCCTCTCAACACTGTCTTCGTTGCATCCCATAGTTTTTGATATGTTGTATTATCATTTTCATTCATCTTGAGATATTTATTGGTGTTTCTTTTGATTAGATTTTTGGCCTACTAATTGTTTGAGTGTGTTGTTTAAATTCTATATATTTGTGAGTTTTCATATCTCCACCAGTTGTTGATTTCTAGTTTCATACAATGATGATTAGAAATAGTGATTTGTATAACTTTAATCTTTTTAAATTTATTGAGACATGTTTTGTGAACACAATATATGTTTTATACCGGAGAAGGATATATGAGCACTTGAGAAGAATATATATATTGCTGTTTTGGGGTGCAATGTTCTATATATGTCTCTAAGGTCTAGTTCATTGATCATATTATTCAATCTCTCTGTTTCCGTATTGAACCTTTATCAAATTATTTGATCCAAAGATGAGAGTGTCGTATTGAAGTCATCAACTATTATTATAGAGACATTTATTTCTCCCTTCAGTTTTGCAAATTTGTGCCTCATGTATTTTGGGGCACTCTGGTTAGGTGCATAAATATTTATTATTATAGTTTCTTCTTGGTGAATTGTTCCTTTTATTGATATATAATTTCCTTCTACAAGTTTTTTTTGGCAATTTTGTATTTAAAGTCTATTTTGTCCAATATTAGTATCACTATTCTATCTTTTTTGATTATTGTTTGCATGGAATATCTTTTTCCAATCTTTTATTTTCTCTTTCAGAACCCTTAATATATCATTTCACTGCCTTCTCATCTTCATTGTTTTGGTGAGAAATCAATACTTAGTCTTGTTGAAGGTAACTTGTATGTGATGAATTGTTTTTCTCTTGCTGCTTTCAGAATTCTCTCTTTTTCTCTGGCATTTGACATTCTGAATTGTAGGTGTCACAGAGTAGGTCTGTTCAGATTTATTCTGCATTGTCCTTCTAGGATATTGATATTTATGTGTTTAAGAAGGGTTGGGAAATTTACAGTCATTATTTCCTCAAATATTTTTTCTGCCCATTTTCCATTCTCTTCTCCTTCAAGGAGACCTAAAACATGTATGCTGTGCATTTCCCATTGCCATTCAATTCCCTGAGACTCTGTTCCATTTTTTCCATTTTCTTCCCTTTCTGTTCTCATTTCTTTTCCAGTTCAGATGTTCTGTCTATGAAATCTTATTTTCAAGCAATTCAAATCTGCTCTTATATGCTTCTAAAATATTTTTACTCTCATCCATCCTATCTTTCATTCCCATATGGTCTGTTACTTTTCTTTGCATGCTTTTAAATTGTTCTTTATGTTCTCCCAGTGTATTCATAATATCCTTTATTACTTTAGTCATATTTTCTTTAAATTCTTTGAAGTAATTTAGGAGACTTGTGTGATTATCACTGTTTAAGTCTTATTTCCTATATCTCCTCAAGATGCTTATTTTGTTTCCTTTTGTTCCATCTCTTCCTGTTTCCTACCATGGCTTGTAATTTTTTGCTGATGTCTAGGCATCTGAATTGGTGAATTTACTCTGATGGCAGTTTCTTTCTCTTGTTTATTTTTTTTCACAGTTTTTCTTTGATATTTGGTTCAACTAATATTAGTTTTTGAGATTGTCTGGCTTAAGTTACTCACAATGGGGCACAGGGGCTCACTAGTGGGGCACAAATTTTCTCCCAGGGGTAGGATACAGAGAGTACCAAGAAGAGTTTTTGTCCATACAATTTCCAGACCGGCCAGCAGATAACACTTGTCAGCACACCATTCCACAGAGGTGTTTCATTTTTGGCTTTTCTGTTTTCCTGTGTTGAATCTCCAGAGAAGAGATTCAAAGGAGCCTCTGCTGGCTGAATTCGTTGTGTTCCCCTGTCAGTCAGCTTCAGTGAGCCAGGGGTTTTAGCCCAGCTTAATATCTTGGGTGTGGAGGAGAGGAGCCTTACCTGGCCACCACAGGGGCTTGATAACACACATTTTGTCATTTTGGCTTCTTTTCTTTCTGTCCCTCACTATCTTGGAAGATGTGTAGCAATGTCCTTGTCTGATGATCCCCAAAGCAGGTCCCTCGGACAGCTTTTGGCTCTTTCTCCATTGTTTTTGTGAGAGCATTAAGTTCTAACTGTTAGTCCATTGCCATCTTCCCACAATCTGGGAGACATTTTGAAATCTTTAATTTGACCTAATATAAGTGTGTTTAATTTCTAAAATATTTTATATTGCACTAATTTATTAAAACAACCATGTATTGGATTTTGCTATTTAAAATTAAAAGATGAACAAAGGAATTGTTTAAAATATTTTATTTGATATATACAAATACCCTTTCCAGAAGTCAGATGTACTCTGCAGGGAACTTTTAAAAGGTAAAAACTTTTAAAAGGTAAAAAGTGTTTTGTTTTGTTTTTTTCATATGAAGAGATTATGGAAGAAAAATTTTAACATATCCATCTAAGAATGCCTTTCTTATAATTAACTAAAAGTCAGAAAACAAATATTGTTTTGTCAAACATATAAATAGCTCCCATAAACCTAGATATACAAACCAAGCATAATGAACATCCTATGTAAAATATGTAAAGGACAGACTCATAGAAACAAATAGCTCCTTATGAAAACAATGCAGGTCTTTATAATAGAAGAGGAATATCATCGTGAAGAGAGCAGTTATCTCTGTGCTTCATCTGACAGAAAAAAATTGAAAAGATTGCTAACACAGGAAAATAGAGACAGGAATCTCATATTCAGAGAAGGGGAGAATCCTGGTGGGATAGTGAGAGCCAGGCCTGAGTGAGTCTGTCTTGGCTGAAATCCAGGCTGCTCTATTCATGGCACTCTAAATTTGACAAGTTAATCTGGATTTATTGAGGAGGATATGCTATTCTTAATATCAGTCCTGGTACATGGAATTTACTCAGTCCACAGTAATGAATCATCCCCCTCACTCTCCACACTGAGGATGCAAAAGTCAGAAGACACTCATTGTGTAGACACTTCCAACAACCTTATCAAAACTACCTGAAAGGGACACATGCACCAACCTCCAACTGCTGAGTCCTTCAGCACCCACATGGGGCTTCTAGAATCTACTGAACCCTCAAGCTGATCTAATCACAACACTCCCTTATTTAAAACAGTTCCAGGATTGCTGCTGTCATTATGATGACCACTGCCTGCCTGTAGCTCCTGGCTTCTCCCAGCACCAAGCTCTCTTCAGCTCTGTGCTTCCTTCTATTTCTCAGGCAGGCTGAGCTCCCTATGCAACACCTTTGTCCAGACAGACCTCTTGGTTATCTCCTCAGCTGGCCTCAGCCCTCAGCCTTTTGGTCATTCAACCAGGCCATGGTTCCCCTGACCTCCTCCATTGGCCCACTGTCTAAATTCAATGTCAAAAAACAGTAAGAACAATATTCTGCCCTCCAAGGTAAACTGATGACTAGGGTGAACATGCACAATTTGGAGGTCTGCATTCTCCACAACACTGTCAACCTCAGTGATCATAAGACTGTTTTCTCCCTGATCCTCACCATGATGATATCTCCAATAGCTCCTCAATACCTGGCCCAACAGCTGGTGTATTACTAAAAACTGTACCAGGTCCTGGATTTCTCATCAGGTTATATTAATGAAGAGGAAGTCCTTAAATAGCTGGAATACCAGGGATATCTACGCAGATAGCTCTTATCCCTCAACTCCCCTCACATCCACAATAAGACAACCTGGAATGTGGTTCCACACTTGGCTTCAGGACAGCTGACTCTGGGCACTTTCTCAGACACAGACATTAGTAACACCCAACTCACTCCTTAGAACCAGATGGGTTATGGGGATCTGTATATTTAGCATGGATTTTGTGACAAAGGAGTTCCTGGAAATGGCCCTAGAATAAGCAGGCAGGGCTCAACTCTCTCACAAAAACAATGAAGAAGGGGACAAAAGCTGTCATAGGGACCTGATTTGGGGGTCAACACACCAGGACAGAGCTGTGCAATCCCCAGGAGGGTGAGGGTCAGAGAGTCAAAGAACCCAAAATGACAACCTCCGCAGTGGCTAGGAAGGGCACCCATCACCTAGCCTCAAGACATGCAGCCTGGATAAAACCCCTGCCCCACTTCAGCTGACTGAGAGAGGAAGAGACATCTTCTTCCCTGGGAAGATGTAGGGTGTAGCAGAGAGAGGTTTTTCTTCAGTAAATTTAGCCAGGAGAGCCCACTTTGAATCTCAGCTCTAATCAGACCAGAAACTTGGGTAAGCAGGGTTGAAAGAGACACCTCCATGGAAAAATTTGCCATCTGCTGGCTGGCCATGAAACTGTGAGGCAAAAACTGCTTTTAGGTGTCTCTTAATCCCAATTCCTAAAAGAAAACCATATTAATGACTCCCTGGCCTGATGTTGATTACTTAAGCTGGACAACTTTAAAGAGTCAGAATAAGGTAAACCAAAATTCAAAGAAGAGACATGGAAAAAAAAACCACTACACAAGAGAGAGAAATTGATCATCAGAGTAAATTCAGCAACATATTCAGATACTTAGAAATCAGCAAAATATTACAAGCCATACTAAGAAAGAGAAAGAGATGGCCTAGCCAAAGGAAAAAAACAAATATCCTGGTGAGATACAGAATTTAAGAAAACTAATCAATGATAATCACAAAATCCCCTAAATTAATTCAAAGATTTGAAGGAAAATATGATAAAGAAGATATAGGATATTAAGAAGACACTGGGCGAGCATAAAGAACAATTTGAAAATTGAAAAGAAAAGTAACAGAGCTTGTGGGAATGAAAGACACAATAGATGATATTAAAAACATAATAGAAGCACATTAAAGCAGATTTTATTGACCAAAGACAGAATTAGTGATATCAAAGACAGAGCATCTGAGCTGGAAAAGACAGAGAACAGAAAGAGAAAAGAATGAAGAAAATAGAACAAGGTCTTAGGAAATTGAAGGACAACACAATGTGTACAACCATAGGCATAATCAGTGGCAGAGAAGAAGGGAAAGGAAAAAAGGCAGAAAGAAAAAATGAGGAAATAATGACAGAAAATTTCCCAAACCTTATGAAAGACAAAAATACCAATATCCAAGAAGAACAAGGCACCACAAACAGAATAAATCTGAATAGACCTAATAAGATACACTTTCTATTCAAAATGATAAATATCAGAAACAAAAAAAGGATTCTGAAAGAAGCAAAAGAAAACAAAACATATAAGGTAATTTCAATATAATTAAGTGCTGAATTCTCATCAGAAACCGTGGAGAAGAGAAGAAAGTGGTTTGGTGTGTTTAAGGTACTGAAACAGAAAAACTGACAGCCCAAAATACTGTCTCTGGCAAAACTGTCCTTCAAAAATGAGGGTGAATTTAAATTCTTCATGGACAAACAAATACTGATAGAATATGTTACCATAAGTCCAGAATTACAAGGGATACAAAAGGGAGTACATCAACCTGAAATGAAAAAACAAAGGTGAGAGACTTAGAGAAGAGAGCAGAAATGAAGATTATTAGGAAGAGTAAAAAGACAAACAGTATTAAGGTATGAAAATGGAAAGCCAAAAGATAAAATAGACGAAGTAAGTAATACATTTACTGTAATAACATGAATGTTAATGACTTAAACTCCCCAATGAAAAGAAATATACTGATAGAATTGATTTAAAAATACATATGAGCAATCTATATTCTTATGCAAGAGTCTCAACTCAGACCAGTCCCAGATAGCAAAGGTTGTATGAGACCAGACCTGGAATTTAACCAATAAATCATAAAAGCAGACAAAACCCCAATGTTTTTATGTGTCAATATTTTTCGGTGTATTTCTCCAATACAGAGTCTCTTTTCATTAACATAATCATGATGCATTATCAGATTTATAACAATCATCTTTTTATTATCATATATCTACTATCTCAATTGATTTATAATTATTTTTCATTTTGTAAGTGAAATATATTAGAATCTAGATTTTTTTTGGAATTAAGGTGACAAGGAATTAGTTGTTGCTGAAGTGGGGGAAAAAAAGCAGGAAGGTTTAAGTCCACTGTGAGAAAGAAGACAGAAAGAGAATGAGGAGATCTGAGGTCTTTGAGATGGAAATAAAGTACGAGATGATGCTCAAAGAAGAGAGTAAGACAGAAGTTACCCTTGGCTAGACAGGGACAGCAACACACAAACCAGTTTTCAAAATGGTAGCCATCAGGAAAATAAATCTTATTATAAAATATTTCAGTCATACAGAATATAATATTATAACAAATTCCAGGTAGAAAGAAACCAACCTCTGTGATCATAAATTAATTGCCAATCTTCTTTATCTCTAGCACCACTTATTCCACTTCACCATTAATGGGAAGGAAATCCCTAGGCATCTTATGAGGTGATCCTGAGTGTGCATGATAACATGTGTGATTGTTTCTTAACGTGTTTCAAAAGACACATGTAAGGTGTTATCAAAGGGGGGATTATGAGAAGGGAAAAGGTTGAGGTATAAGGGATTCCCCTATATTTCCTATGTGACATTTCTGTAACATAAAGCTTCTTTGAAAATAAAGCAAAAAAAAAAGATACTGGGGCAACATATGGAAGAAATTGTCAATGTACATAAAAGATAACATATCTCATGGTGATGAAAAACAAACAAAATCTGTATTTTTATTTTTTTTTACATTTTGAATTTTAAATTTTTGTATTTTATTTGTTTTTTGTTATTATTACTTTGTTTCTTATTATTTTTAGTCATTTTTTTGTTTTTGTGAAGGTTTTGGATTGCAGAAGGGTCACAGTTTTTGGCAGGGAAGATCACTTTTGTGGGGTGTCAGTAATGGGGGCTGTATTGGTAAGGGTGTACCTGGGACATGCCTTTATAGCATATGAATATGTTCAACTGATCATGGGATGTTGTCTTGGTGGGTAGAGACTCATAAAATAACCAAAGGTCTATTGAATTCCCATTCTGGGCAGTTCTGCTACATTCTTCAATAGAGTGGCAAGAATCCCTAGAGTATGGGTACTGCCTAGCAAAGGAGGACAGACCAATACTCCATGCCCTTGACATAAATAGCTGTACTTATGAACCATGTTCTTGTGAAATGGAAACTTAGCTTAGTATTATGTATTGCTTAAGAGTTACCTCCTGAAAGCCTCCTTGATGCTCAAATATGGCCTCTTTCTAAGCCATACTCATCATATAAACTCACTACATTCCCTCCGCATGAGACATGACTCTTGGGGATGAGCCTTTCTGGCACGAAGGGATTATTACCAAGTGCCAACTAGCAATGCATCTGGAAAAAGACCTTGACCAAAAGGGGGACATATTAAATTCAAATGAATTTTTAGAGCTAAAAGATTTCAAAGTGAGTCGGGAGGTCATTCAAGAGGTTACGCTTATGCACATCTCCAGAGGATCTCATCAAAAGCCACAGTAAAAAGTACCTCAAGCAGGAGTGATCCTGTGGGCTATAGAGAAATCTAGACACTATAGGCAGGGCAGACAATCTGGGAATTAGGCTCCCCATCAGTGGGCCTTACTTTGGAATATATTATCTCCAATGTAACAGAGTTAGACGAATTCATAATTTTCCTACAACTGGCTCTTCTGCCCCTTTTATTTAAATCTATAATTAACATTAAAATCTTTAAGTATATGTACAACAGATTTATATCTTTGGTCTGTTCATATGCTGGTTGAGTCCTGAACCTCAAGAGAATTCCAACACCCATTCTCCAGCTCATCGGACTTGCCCAGGAAAACTAACAAAATGATGATGATGGGCAGTATGTATCCCACAAAACAGAGACTATCTACAACTGCAAGCAAAATGCTTCTATCCATCTGCCCCATGGGATCTAAGCCCCCTATCAAACAGAAAGAGTGGACATCACCATCCTAAATCATTTAGATTGAGGAATGAACAAACAAAATGGGGGAATGCAACTTTGGACTAAAATAGACTTAATATTCTAGCAATGGACGAACTTGTAACATTTATGTTAAGACAGTGGTCACCAGAGTTTCTAAGGGGAGGGAAAAGGGAGAATAGGTGTAATATGGGGCATTTTTGGAACATTGGAATAGTTCTGAATGACATTGCAATGATGGATACAGGCCATTATACATTTTGTCAAAACTTATAAAAATGTGCTGTTGAAAGTGTAAACTATAATGTAAACTATTGATCATGGCTAGTGATATTAACCATGCAGTGTTTCAATATGGGTTCATAAATTGTGACAAATGTGCCACACTAATCAAAGATATTATCAATGGGGAAAAGTGTGGGAGGGGGAGGATGTGGGTTATATGGGACTGCCCCTATATTTTTTCTGTTTCTTTAAACAAATAAATTTTATTAATATGTATTAATAAAGCATAAATCCATCCAAAGTATACAATCAATGATATTCTGTGTAACCACATATTTGTGCATCAAAGAAACAAAACTCATCACCGCTCAATCTTTCCATGCTTCACCTGTCTTACATAGCTGCTACTTTTTTCCTTCTTTCTGGTACATTTATATTTATATTTTGTAAAAACATAGTTATATATGCAATATCATCCATATGCATGTTTTGCATGACGATTTACTGTTTATAGAGTCTCATGTTAAAGTTTTTAGCTTTCCTTCTAGTATTATACATAACCTTAGACTTTCCCTTTCAACCACTGTCATACCCATATAATAGCTCTGCTAGTTACAAATACCATAATATGCTTTCACAATTTCTATCCATTTCCAAGATTTACAAACAACTTTTTTCCTAATTCTGCACAGCTTAGTTCTCAGCTTTCCATTCTTTTCTCTACATATATTTTCTGGTGACGTATATTCTAATTATTATCTCCATGAATTTGCACAAAATATTTAGTTCATAAAAGCACAATCATACAGTATTTGTATGATATTCTCCTATATTTTTGATGTAATCTTTAATTTATGTAATCTTTAAAACTTTTTTAAAATTAAAAAATTAAAAATTAAAATTAAAGATACATTTTTAAATTAACATTAAGTTAATACCATTATTGAAATTTAAAATAATTAGTGGTATTTTATTATGATCATATATCCACCTTTCCAAAATGAATTATAATGTTTAAGAGCATAATTTTGAAACTGGAACTAGATTTAGTCCTCCATTATAATTGGTTTTATGTTTTTTATGTCTAACACCTAAGTTTCCCTAGGGAGGAAGAAAATTGCACGTTAGAGCTTTGGGGTGCAGGAGAAAGTGAAAAATTTGGCTCACAGAAGGGACAAAAAGAGAAAGTGGCTTGACTGGAGTGGAGCGGCAAGACATAAAAATGATGGCTGCTTTTCAAAAATATATATTTTTTAAATAGAACATGTAAATCAAATAAAATAGTAGAGAAAATTGTATAATATGTTCCATGTAAACATCCACCAATTTAAGTTCCCACTCATCTCCTACCTCTCATTATTTTGTTACAAATCCTGGACACTGTAGGTTTTTATGTGTCAATACTGGACCATATCTCTCGAGTATAGAGTCTTCTTTCATTACAAAAATCATAATATTATCAGATCTATAACAATTATCTTCTTGGTATATTATCAGATATACAACATCTCAATTGCCTTATAATTATTTTTTTTGTTTTGAAAATGAATAAATTAGAATCTGGAAAAAAGCAGGTAACATTATTTCATACATATGTTCATCATCTCTTTAATATATGTTGTACTCTTTTTTTCCCTTGCTAATTTTTCATATGAAACTAGGTCAATTGTTTCTTAAAGTTGCACACAGCCTGGATTTTTAAAATTATATCCTATATTGTCTTGGTATACATCATTTCCTGGAGCTGTGGCTTTTTCCTGACCAAGATGGCTCACTGAGTAGAGATGAAGAAATTGACAGAGAGAGTAATTGGGGAAAATAACTTTTCCTGGCACATGCTTATAGAGTTGAAGGGAAGGAAACAGAATTAATCCTGAAAAGCTATATTTTCCCAAGGTACCTGAGAAATCTAAAGCCTGAATACCAGGAGACACAGAGAAAGCTGAGAAGAATACATATTCTCAATTTCCTAGCTCCTGGTAAACCAGATTTTAAGGAACGGAGAATTCCATATGACACAGTGGCCTTTATAGCCTCCCTGTCCAACCTCCAAGCATCAGGCCAGATGCCCTGTCTGCTTGGATTATCTGAGAGACACAGAGACCATTGACTGTGGGCACAACTTCTGTTGCTCCTGCATCCACCAGTGCTAGGATGATCTACAGGACATCTCTTCCAGTCCCATATGCCTGGTGCACTGTCCTGATGAAATTAAATCCCACCCTGATTTGTTTTCGCTTTAACATAACTGATAATGTCTTCAAAGATCCTAGACACAAATGCGGTCATATCCTCAGGCTAGGAATTTAGGATTTAAACATATCTTTTTTTGAGGACACGATTCAATCCATAAAATCCATAACAAAGAATATTTGAAATTGAAGCACAAGTCATTTTCCCTTCTTGGTCTCTTTTCCCTAGTGCCCAAGTTATAGAATCCTTAAAGTTACTACACCTCAGTATAACTTTGGCCAAGTTTTAAAAAGTTCATATTCTAGTCACTGATATCAGCTTCCATTTAGAAAGCAACAAATTTTTAATGGATATAGGATTTGGTGCTAGGTAATTAATTACTAAGTTCTCTTCTTACTCTGAAGTCCATGCCCCAGGAATTTCCTTACCATTTTCTCCTTTTTTGTGCACTGAGAAAATATTATCTACATGTGTGTTATTGAATTCTCTCAATGTATTGGTTATTGAATACAATTTCTAATTGAAACATGACAATGACTCTTAGGCATTTCTTTAACAGGCAGAAGAGAGATTGAGGTTCAGAGAAATCAATTAACTTTTCCAATGACACATGACTTTGGGGTGGGTGAGCTAAGCTCAAAATGATTAGCTCCATTCAAACTCCCAAGCACATTCCATTACCTATGTCATCCTCTTTTTTCTAGCTTTCCATTATAACAAACACTACTACTATGGATGCCTCTTTGTAGGTCACAAAATTCCTCTTTTGAAGTTACAGATTTACAGTATTTATTTGGTGTACATTCTGAAACATGGAATTGTCAAATCAGTTAATACCATTTTACACCTCTAAGTGTTTTTATGATGATACAGAGGCACATAGGAGGTGATGGGTGAAGATGTAGAAGTAACAGGAGATCACTGTGACTTGCATAAGTTACCTATTTTAGGGCTCACTTTCCAGTTCTGTGTATTGGAGGTAACTATCACAACCTCATAGGTGTTCTGAATAGATTAGATTGGATGTTTAGGTGAAGCATTTGAAACAGTGCATGTAACATCGTTGACAACTCAGTAAATGATAGCGACTCAGGAAAAGTTAAACAAATACACTGGAGAGAAACTAATCCAAGGAGCAAATATATAACAAGTTCTTTGAAAATATGTTTCATATTTATAAAATTTCCCTTGCAGGCATGACCTTAAAGTTGGTAGCACTTTTTATAATAAAACGGAGTACATGTACTGATACAGGAAAAAATAAGTGAAATATAGGCAGGTGCAGATAATGTAAATTTCATATCTCTGGAGATAAACTAAGGAGACTGTTTTATAAATATGCACCTACTGAGATAAATGTTTGTTTTATATGCATAGACTATTGAGGACAGTTTATCAAGAAGTCACTAGAAGTGATTTCCTATAGAATGGCAAATGTTAGGAGTCACTCTGTAACAATTCTACCACACGAATATTTTCTCTTATATACAGTATATCATTTTCCTTTGTAAAAGATCTCTCTCAACATAGAATGCTGAGGTAAAGATTTTGTGCTCCAGATTAAAGGAAAATTCTACTCTTCTCTGAATAGATGACCACCCACATGAGGAGACTCAAACCTTCATTCTGATACTCATCTCTCCCCTCTGCACTGCAGCTGCCTGATGGTAGAAGCTGTGATCTTTGTATCCAGACTTCTAGTCAACGTGTACACAAAGTCAGCACTCAACAAACTTGATGAATGAATGTGATTGAATGAGCCATCTATGAATCAAGGGTCAAATGGGCTGGTATATATTAATATAAAAATCCTGAGAAAGAGCAGGTGTGAAGGAAGAGACTCAGGTGTCAACACTTGAGTAATAGTTGAAATCATGTGTTACAGATGAGTTATCAAGGGTTCCAAAATAACAGTATCACTATGTTGACATATTTAAGCTAGATGTCTGGGTCACCCAAAAGCAAAATTCTCCTACATTCTACCTAAGCAAGACTTCTCCTTTACCTGCCTCAGCATTTCCAGATCATCACACCACTCTGTCCCATTCAACACTCCTACAAAAGCCCTGCCTCCACTATGAGTGGAGCAAAGAGAGAAGTTTGTCTCCTGCCTGGTGGCCTGTGGAAGTTGAGAACTACCAGAATGAGTTTGTGAATCCAGGAGAATAAGTGAATGACCGACTCTGGAAACTCCTCCCTTAAGTGGCTGACAGAATTTAGTGAGCTTGAGAAGTAGCAAACCAGGACTCATTATCAAAGTCACTGGTCTGCACTCAAATAAGAGAAGGACTTTTCAAAGCATTCAGAGGAATTAAAGAACAAGTCCCTGATTAAATTAGAGAGAATTTCAGTGGAGGAGGAGGAGTTGGCAATGCCCCAGATACAGAAGATGCAATCGATGAGGTACATGGAAAATGTCATCGGGAGTCTGTCATTTCCTGGAGGCTGATTGCATCTTGAATCTGTCCAATGAGAGAAAGGGAGGAAACTTCCTATGGCTTTATAATCCTGAAACAGGCTGTATTTTAACCATTGCAGCAAACCCAGAAGTTGTGCTGTGTTGTATCTTCACACCTGGACGAATGGAACCAGTCTGCCCTGTACAGAAGGGAGGAATGGACAGTGTCTAATTGGAGGTCCCAACAGCACCACCCAAAAGTTTGTTCAGCACCCAGTGCACAGCCACCACCAGAAGGTAGCATAAGCAGTGAAATCCTCAGGAGCCACAGGTAAGCAGGGCTTCAGGAAGCAGCTCAGTCTAGGGTGGCCCAGAGGCAAGAAGACCAAGTAGCCTGAGGCAGTGAGTGAGGTGACCTGTGAGGGAAGCCCATTGCAGTCTATAATGACTGATAATAGGGGAACTGAGTTAATCAGGGTGGTCTGGGTTCTTAACCGTGGAATTAAAGTGTTTGATTAATTTTGAAGGGACCTTCTAGCAAGCAGAGTGTCTAATTTATGATGGTTAAGAAAAGGACATAGTAGGATTGTCAGTCAAGGTGAGGTAGCCCATTTGTAGATGTGGATGAGACCCTGAGTTCTCCATGTGTCTTCTGCTCACCTGGATGTGAGGGAGGCATGGAAATTAGGAGGTGACCCCGAGTGTGCACCTACTATGTGCCAGACACTGGCTCATTTCTGTTGCATTTTGTTATTTAACCAATAAACTCTATATGGTATTTTGTATATGATTGTGTTATTAAAATATTGAACAGTAAATATTTACTGATGATTTTACATGTACATACAAACACAGTTCACTTTGTAGCTTGCAATCATTTATGTAGAATTGTTGTGGTGAAAATCACAGGATTTTAAGGGTTTCAAAGTTTTAAAATAAGTTCATCCAACTTTTATCAAATTTCTGTGTAGAGCATTGGGCACAATCATCAAATCGAAACATGAACATGAAGAACAAAGAAATTAGATGCAAATATTCTTCAGAAATTCTTGGAATTATGCCACCTCAAATTACTATTGTTTAAAAAAATGATACTGGAGATTTGTCTATTTTTGTGATTGTGATGACAAAAAACTAAAATGGAAGATGAAAGTAGTTTTCTTTGTTTTCCCATATAGCTGATAGTGAGGGAGATCAAGGAACCATTCCTGCACCATATCCCACCGAACACCCATCCCATACAACAGATAATATCTTATCAAGCTTGGATATCAATGAACATGACAGACAAGTAGATGGAACACAAATGCCTATCTTATTTTTCTGCAATCTCAAATTATATCAGATTTTGAAATTTTCATTGTTTAAGGAATGGACACAAACAGGATGAATAGATAGGAATAGCAGACAGGACTGTGTCATCTGTGAAGAAGAAATCAGGACACTGAAAGAAATTTTGGGCCCTAACAAGAAAGACTGAGAGAAGGTGGCTTGGGTTAAAAGGGTGGGAAAATATTGCCAAAAACATTTACCCTTTAAAAAATAAGCTTTTATTCTAAAACAATTTAATCATATAAGATAGTAGAGAAAATAATATAATAAAAACCATGTGCTCAATCTCCATTCCTACCCCCCTTAATTATTTGGAAGCAAATCCTAGACATCATATAATATGTTTAAAAATTGCATTGTATATCTCTAAATTGTAGGGACTCTTTTTATTAACATATTGATATCATTATCAAGATATAATGTTTAATAATTTTTATGTCAAATACCCACTGTCCAGGTTGACTTATAATTTTTGTCTTTTGAAAATATTTGCTTTTCAATCTGGAAAAGAATTAAGTAAACTTTTGTGGTTTGTATGTATTTTCTTCACTTTTTAATATATATTGTTTTTCCCCTGTTATATTTTGTTGAGGAATCCTGGTCAGTTGCTTACTTCCTGTCTAGATTTGCTAATTGTATCCCTATGTAGTTAACTTCCATTGATTCTTGGAGTTGTGGGTCTATTTTGATAAAGAGAGCTAATGTATGATCCTTCAATTTACTGGCATTTGGGTATAGTTGGAGAAAGTTCCAGGAAGATCAGCAATTGATTGGTGCTGTAACCCCCTCAGGCAACTACATGCAAGACTGAAATGAAAGAGGAAGAAATAAGTTTGAGCAGCTATAGTTTCCTAGGAAACTTGGGAAACACACAGTTTGCCTTCCAGGAAAGAGGAAACACCGAGAAGTAATCAGCTTTTCACTTTTCACAGATTCTGGAGAACCAGACCTTTATAAACGGAGTTTCCTCAGACAAACCCTCACTGCACAATGGCTGTTGCAGCCTTCTTCACTGACCTCCAAGCACAAGCCAGCTGCCATATCTGCCTGGATTACCTGCAAGACCCTGTGACCACTGACTGTGGACACAACTTCTGTGGCTCCTGCATTACCCAGTATTGGGAAACTCTGCAGGACATCTTCCCCTGTCCTGTATGCCTTCACCACTACCCCAATGGGAACTTCACCAGGAACACCCAGTTAGGCCACATGATTGAACTTATGAACAGCTTGCCCTCAGCAGGAGCAAGAGGAAACATCTGAAGAGAAAGTCCTGTGTGAGAAACATAATAAGGTTCTTACATTTTTCTGTGAGAAGGACCTGGAGCTGGAAGACATTTTTGGCAAGTAGAAGTAAGAGATACAGGTGAATTGACTTTAGGTGTTTGTAAAGAATCTTTCCCCAGACATGCTCTGATATCACCATCTCCAAGCAACGGATGCTGGAAAATTCATCTGTGGTCTACTGCACATGGTACATCAGATTCAGAGAACCACAGACAGACTGGAATTTTTCTGGACTATGAGTTAGGAAAGATTTCATTTTACAATTTGAATAATAGATCACATTTATTTACATGCACTGGCATGTTTACAGAAAAAAATGTGCTTTTTTTCTCTGTTAGACTTACTACAAAATATTTTATAATCACTATGGTCACAGAGGAATGATGAACTCCCTGGGAGATGTTTGTACACTACATGTACTTCCTGTGCTCTTGGAGGATACTTTTAAAAAAGACTGACTCAATTTTGATATTTGATTTGTGAAAGTTTCTAGTACTCACCTCTTTCTCTTCCCCTTCTGCCTATATATTTGGAAGCAGATTAGAAAATCTGTGTGCTCCCTTTTAAGTGCAGGTGGAAGATGCAAAACACCCAAAGCCCTGCCTGTACAAGAATATTCACCACACTGTCACCATCTAACCACCCAAAATCGCAATCTTGTCACTTTCTCTGCTCTCATGTCATAATTAGATCTGCTTGGAAGTCACCCAGTTTCCACAGAAAGACTCATTACAAGAATAATAAATCTATCCAATACAACTTGGTGTGTGTGTGACTTCATCAGTCTTATATCTGCATGGAATTTTCAGTGTAAATTGATATAGCCCATGAGGTGTGCCCACAGCAGTACTTAGAAATGGTATAATCCTAGTATAATTTGTGGCATATCCTGATTCCAAGAATTGCTTATTTGTATTATTTTCCAAATACCAGGAAACATTCATTTTTGTCACTTTCTGTCTGTAATTACCTATAACTTGTGTCTATTTCATGGACAGTCATAGGAATCAGCTAAAATCCTTTTGCAATTGTAAAATAAAAAATGCTACAAAACATTAATGAATTGCACAACTGGTTCTTCAAAAACATCCATTGATAGGCCTCATTCAGTCTTGAAGAGGTAACAAATGATTAAAATTAGATGAACTAGATCTTCATAAGGGATATAAAAAAATTTCCAGATATTTTTATATGAAAAAAGTGAAGTGCAGAATACTGCACATAGCATACTCCCATTGTTATAAAAACAAGCAAACTTATGAAGGTCTGGATGCTTGTATATCTCTATATGCCTAAGATATTTCCTGTATGCTTCCAAAGAAACAGAATGGCAATGTAAAGAGAGTCATGAGGATGATGGTCTGTGATGAAAGAATTATTTGCTATTCACTATACTCTATAGTAATGTATTAATTTATATGAAGATAATGTGTATCATCATATATTGTTTTTGGTTTTACAACAAATCTTTTTGATGTTCCCAGAAAAATTAATGGAATCCAGGTGTCGGTATTCTGATTAAAGAAAAATCTTTATCTTATTTCTTGAATGGACAGTTATCCACATGGAAGAGGTCCACAAAACATATAGTTTTACTTCTCTCTCTTCTCTTGGCTGTCAGTTCCCCAACCACAGGATTTTGCTATAAAGCCCCTAGAGAAGCCTAAATCTGCTCCTTCCTCCTCCAGCTGCTCCTGTGACTATCCTATACATATACAGAAATACAAGCATACAGTTTAATGAAGAGTGGACCTGTTTTTTGGAGCCTGTCTTGTCTGGTAGCCTTGAGATGAAGGGACTGCTAGTATCAACTGTGAAGGAAGCAGTAGAAAGATACAAACCTGGAATTATCCTTATCTGCAGAGGCTGTTGTGAAAAAGTAATATTTTAAACATGCTAAGAATGTGCAGTCAGAGATCAGTAAACAAAATCAAGTTCTGGAAGGTTCAAGAAAACTAAATTCAGACAGCGGTTATTTCAATGGACTCAGATACCAGATCACTCATAAAATTTTGAAAATGGTTTTAGTGCAGTGGTAGAATTAGATAAGATAACTCTTGCTATCAAAAGGAGAAGAGACAAAGATATTTATTCTTTAATTCTCTTGGTCCAGAAGATACATTTGATGTGAAAAGGAGAGTATTGATTTGAAGACACTGCCATGGGTCATGTAGTCATATTTCTATCCTTCATTACAGAGCTATTCCATCTAGTTTCTGTAACAAAACATTGACTAGGAAAATAACCAGCACTCAAAATGGTAATAGCTAACATGTATTTTGTTCTTCCAAAGTGACAGGCAGTGATTTAAGTACTTAGCATCCATTACCTTACTTCATCTTCTCAACACTATCATCTCCAACTTACAGCCAGATGTGAAGAACTCAGTCATCTTGGAAATGGTAGAAATTCAAATCCATATAATTTGTTTAGCCACCTCAGTTTATAACACAGTTATGAAGGATCTTAAGAGTGAATGAGGGGCAGACTAATAAGACATGGGAATCTCTTCTCCAGAAACATAGCTAGAGAACAAGCTGAAAGAGCCCCAAAAATGATCTTCTAGTGTTTAGGACAGCAGGTGAAGGCTGACACCACCCAGAGGAGAGAGGGACAAAAGAGGGAGATTACGACGACAGAGCCGTAATTTGGCACCAGTGGCAGCTGCTGCTGCCAGAACCCTCTCCCACACTAAAATCTCTTTAGAATTCTCAGGCCTCTGAGCCTACAACTAGAGACAAAGGGGACTCCAGGGATCTACTACCCCAGGAAAGGGGAGACAGAGGGACACAGCCTAAGATTGACTCAGCTTCTGACCCACAAATTTGGTCTGCTGTGTCTCATGAGCCCTTCCAGGCCAGGTGAGACCATACATGGTTTGCCCTGGGAACCAGTGAAGGACTGTAGAAATGCAACCCCACAATTTCCCTCTCTTCTAGCCTAGACTAATTGTTGAGGACTCCACAGGAGACACAGACTAAGCTTTTGACTCACAGATTTGGTCTGCTGTGACCTGAGCCCTTCCAGGCCAGGTGGGGCTGTGCCATTGTTTGCCTTGGAGCCTGCAAGGGTCTAAAGATGTACAACCATCCCAATTTCCTTCTCTACTAACTGGGACTGATTGTTGAGGACTCAGAGGGAAGAAAAATATTTCGTAGTTGGGAAAAGGGAGGAGGCTGTCAGAGAAGGCTGGAGAACTGTCTCAGAAAAAGTTTGAATTACAAGGATCCTAGCCTCGAGATAGGAAGCTCTATCATATTGATCTGGTCTGTGTTGTAACAAATACACTCTGACCAGGCATTGAATTGAAAGTTGCCAAAGAGCACCATCGCATTGCAGACCAAGGAAGTGCACATGAGAAAAATTTAAAATATAGGAGAGTCTTTTTCTGGCCTCTATATCCTCCCTGCCCAAGGCCTTAGGAAATGATTAAAACCAATTACTGGGTCCAGTGCCCAGTTCTGAGCAAAGAGCAGGACAATTCTAACAATTCAGGTTGAGCCAAAAATGAAAGAGCTGTGGTAACTCATAGCCTCTTGCCACTAAATCCTTATAAAAGAGAAAGAGATTGAGCATCTGACCAAACTACATCCTAACCAGATGCCTAAACACTGGCAAAAAGTTATGAGCCATACTAAGAAAATAGAAGACATGGCCCAAGAAAAGGAATACAGCAAAGTCATAGAAGAGATGCAGAATTTGAGAGAAATAATCACTGAGATTAGCACAAATTTACAAAATCAAATTAATGAGTTGAAAGGCAATATAGTTGAAAAGATAAATGGCATCAAGAAGACATTGAGTGAATGCAAAGGAGAATTGAAATCCTGAACAGAAAAGTAATAGAGCTCATGGAAATTAAAAACAAAATAGGTGAGATCAAAACACATTTGAAGCATACAACAGCAGACTTGACATGATAGAAGAAAGAATAAGTGATAACAAAGGCAGAATAGTTAAAATTGAAGAGAGAAAAGAACAGAGAGAGAAAAGAATGGAAAAAATTGAGCAAGGGCTCAGAGAGTTGAATGACAACATGAAACACAACAACATACATGTCAAGAAGGAGAAGAGAAGGGAAAAGGGGAAGAAAGAGTATTTGAGGAAATAATAGCTGAAATTTTCCCAACTCCCATGAAAGAAATGAACTTACATGTCCAAGAAGCACACCATACCCTAATCAGAATAAATCCAAATAGGCCTATGCCAAGACACATACTATTCAGAATGTCAAGTGTCAAAGGAAAAGAAAATGATCAGAGCAGCAAGAGAGAAGCAAATGTTCACATACAAAGGATGTCCAATAAGACTTAGTGCAGATTTCTCCTAAGAAACCATGGAGGTGAGAAGACAGTGGTATGATAAAATTAGGAAAATGAAAGAGAAATACTGCCAGTTGAGAATTCTTTACCAGCAAAACTGTCCTTCATATATGAAGGTGAGTATAAAATATGCACAAACAATTGGAAACTAAGAGAATTTGCAAAAAAGAATCTACCTTTGCAGAAAATATTAAAGGAAGTGTTAGAACCTGATAGAAAAAGACAGGAGAGACAGGCTTCAAGAAGAGTATAGAAGAAACAATAGCAGAAAGGATAATCAAAAGAGTAAAAAGAGAGACAAAAACATGGTGACATATGAAAATCAAAGAAAAAAATGGAGGTAGTAAATAGTGCATTTACAGTAATATCATTGAATGTGAATGGATTAAACACCCCAATCCAAAGATATAGGCTGATAAAATGGATAGAAAAGCATGAGTCATCGATATGCTGCTTACAAGAAACCAGCTGAAAGTGAAAGGTTGGAAAAATATACTCCACTTGAATAGTAATCAGAAAAGAGCAGCGGTAGTTATACTAATATCAGGTAAAACAGATTTTAAATGTAAAAAAGTTATAAGAGATACAGAGGGCCAATATATATATTAATAAAAGGGATGATTCACCAGGAAGATATAACAGTTATAAATATCTATGCACCTAACCAGGGTGCACCAAAATATATGAGACAAACTCTGTCAAAACTGAAGGGAGAAATAGGCATTTCTACAATAATCATTGGAGACTTCAACACCCCACTCACATCATTAGATAGAACAACTAGACAGAAGATTAACAAGGAAACAGAGAACTTGAACAATATGATAAACAAGTTAGACCTAACAGACAAATACAGGACACCGCATACAAACTCAGTGGATTACACATTCTTCTCAAGTGCCCATGGATCCTTCTCCAGGATAGACCACATGTTAGGTCACAATGCAGTTCTCAATATATGTAAAAAGATTGAAATTATACAAAGCTCCATTTCAGATCATAATGGAATGAAACCAGAAATCAATAATAGACAGAAAAAAAGTAAATTTACAAATGTGTGGAGACTGAACAATACATTCCTAAATAATCGGTGGGTCAAAGAAGAAATTGCAAGTCAAATCAGTAAATATATTCTGACAAATGAAAATGAGAACACAACATATCAAAACATATGGGATACAGCGAAGGCAGTCTTGAGAGGGAAATTTATAGCCCTAAATGCCTATATAAAACAAGAAAGAGCTAAACTCAAAGATTTAACTAAACAACTAAAGAAGCTAGAAAAGAATAACAAAACAATCCCAAAGCAAGGAGAAGAAAAGAAATAATAAAGATTAGAGCAGAAATAAATGAAAACGAGAACATTAAAACAATAGAGAAAATCAACAAAACCAAAAGCTGGTTCTTTGAGAAGATCAATAATATTGACAAGCCACTAGCTAGACCAACAAAGAAAAAAGAGAGAAGATGCAAATAAACACAATCAGAAATGAAAGGGGGAAGTTACAAATGACCCCACAGAAATAAAAAGAATCATAAGAGCGTATTATGAAAAACTATATGCCAACAAACTAAACAACTTAGATGAAATAGACAAATTTCTAGAAATGCACAACCAACCTACACTGATGCTAAAAGAAATACAAGGACTTAACAAACAAATCACATTTAGGATATTGAATCCATCAATCTCACAGCAAAGAAAAGTCCAGGCACAGATGGCTTCACAGGTAAATTCTACCAAGCATTTCAAAAAGAATTAAGATCAATCCTGTGAAACTCTTCCAAACAATTGAAGAGGAGGGAAAATTACCCAACACATTTTACGATGCCAACATCACCCTAATACCAAAGCCAGATAAAGAGATCACAAGAAAAGAAAATTACAGACCAATCTCTCTAATGAACATAGATGCAAAAATTCTCAACAAAATACTTGCAAATCAAATCCAACAGCATATCAAGAGACTTATACATCACAACCATGTGAGATTTAATCCTGGTATGCAAGGCTTGTTCAACATAAGAAAATCACTCAATGTAATACACCACATTAACAAATTGAAGGGAAAAAAACACATGATCATCTCAATCAATGCAGAAGAGGTATTCAAGAAAATCCAGCATCTTTTTTTTTTTTAATAAAACACTTCAAAAGTTAGGACTAGAAGGAAAATTCCTCATTATGATAAAAGGCATTTATGAAAAACCCAATGCCAACATCATACTCAATGGAGAGAGATTGCAAGCTTTCCCTCTAAGATCAGAAACAAGGCAAGGATGACCACTGTCACCATTGTTATTCAACATTATATTAGAAGTTCTAGCTAGGGCAACTAGACAAGAAAAAAAATTAAAGGCATCCAAATAGGAAAAGAGGAAGTAAAACTCTCACTGTTTGTTGATGACTTGATCCTGTACTTAGAAAATCATGAAGTATCCACGACAAAGCTACTTGAACTAATAAATGAGTTCAGCAAAGTGTCAAGATACAAGATCAGCACGCAAAAATCAGTAAAATTTTTGTACACTAGTAGTGAACAACCTGAGGAGGAAATCAGGGGGAAAATTCCATTTTCAAAAGCAGCAAAAAGACCCAAATGCCTAAGTGTTAATTTAACCAAAGAAGTACAGGACCTATATGCAGAAAACTACAAAGCAATGCTAAAAGAAAATTTAAAAGTCCTAAACAAATGGAAAGACCTTCTGTGTTCATGGATTGGAAGAAGAAATATCATGAAATGTCAATCTTACCCAAAGAGATTTATGGATTCAATGCAATACCAATCAAAATTCCAACAGCTTACTTTACAGAATTAGAGAAAGCAATTATCAAATTCACCTGGAAGGGTAACTGCACCTGAATAGCCAAAAGCATTCTAAAAAAGAAGAGCTATGTGGGAGGAATTTCACTGCCTGATCTTGAAACATATTACAAAGCTACAGTGGTCAAAACAGCATGGTACTTGCATAAAGATAGACACATCGATTAGTGGAATAGAATTGAGAACCCAGTAATAAACCCTCATGTATACAGTCAGCTGGTTTTTGACAAACCTACCAAGTCCATGCTAATGGGGAAAAAACAGTATCTTTAAAAAATGGTGTTGGGAGAACTGGGTATCTATAACCAAAAGAATGAAAGAGGACCTCTATCTCACCCCCTATACAAGAATCAACTAAATGAATCAAAGATCTAAATATAATGTAGAGAAACATCTTCAAGACCTTGTAGGTGGTGGTTTCTTGGACCTTACACTCAAAGCACGTGCAACAAAGGAAAAATAGATAAATTGTACCTCCTCAAAATTAAACACCTTTGCACCTCACAGGAATGTCATAAGGGTGAAAAGGCAGCCAACTCAATGGGAAAAAATATTTGGAAATCACATATCTGATAAGGGTTTAATATCCAGTATATAAAAAGAAATGTTACAACTCAACAATAAAAAGACTAATATCCAATTAAAAAATAGGCAAAAGACTTGAAAAGACATTTCTCCAAAGAAGAAATACAAATGGCAAAACAACACATGAAGAAATGCTCAACATTACTAATGATTAGGGAAATGCAAATCAAAACTGCAATAAGATATCATTTCACAACTGTCAGAATGGCCAGTATTAAAAAGACAGAGAACTACAAGTTTTGGAGAGGCTATTGAGAGATAGGAACACGTATTTACTGTTGGTGGGAATACAGAATGTCACAGCCACTGTGGAGGATTCTTTGGCAGCTCCTAAAGAAGCTGGATATAGACTTGCCACATGGCCCGGCAACACCACTACTGGGTATATACCCAGAATAACTGAGAGCAGTGACATGAACAGACATCTGCATACCAATGTTCATAGCAACATTATTCACCATTGCCAAAAGTTAGAAACAACCCAGGTGTCCATCAACTGATGAATGGATAAACAAGCTGTGGTGTATTCACATGATGGAATATTATGCAACTGTAAGAAGAAATGAAGTCGCAAAGCATATGACAACATGGATGGACCTGGAGGGCATTATGTTGAGCGAAGCAAGCCAGACACAAAAGGACAAATATTGGATGAATATATTACTGTGAACCAAATATACTGTGAATCATATTGTTTGATTCAAAAAAATTTTTATTTATATCCAGTACATTTAATAGAAAAAATGTATATTCAGCTGTGCTTTCTTTTTAGTTTTTAATTGTTTATATTTTCAATTATTAATTGTACAAAATAAAGTAAAAAATAAAAGTGTGAATGACACAGAATAGCTCCAGCAGCGGGGACAGCAACACACATCAAGCCTCTCTTCCTTTCTTTCCTTCTTCTCCCCGGCTGCACCTTTGAGCAGAAACCGAAAGAATCCTGGCGTCAGTGCAGAGTCTCCTATTTTCCCCCTCTGCCCTTGCCTATCTTTGCCCTAGTGATGCCAGCCTAGGGCCAACTAGTCCCTGGCTCCTCTTCTGTTGAGCTGGGGACCCTGCTCTGCACCCACCCTTCTCTCTTACACCTCTTTCTCTTCCACCCGGGTCTCTTCCTCTGTAGAAGCTGGAAAGTCAAACTTGCAGTCATCCCTCTGCTCTTCCTGCCACCCTCGCTCCCACTTCTGGAGGAAGCCAGGCATAGCCGCTGTTGGTGGCTTTGCCACCCCACCCACCTCGGGTCACAACCGTTTTAAGGGGCCTGGATTCATCAGGATCTCTTCCGGGCCTGTGCAAGTGCTGATCTGTTCCGTTTTTGCAAAGGGCGCCTGTGTCTGGCAAAACCAGTGTGAAACGAAGATAGAATCCTTCCTCGCCTCCCTGATAACCAAGATTTTTGACCGGACCTTTACACTGAGATAGTGTGAGCCAGAGGAAAGGCATAGCCTATGGCGCTGAAACAGATTAATAAGGAACTTAGTGATTCTGCCCAGTGATCCCCCAGCACAATGTTCTTCAAGTCCAGATGGGGATGATATGCTTTATTGGCAAGCCACAATTATGGGACCTAATGACAGCCCATATCAAGTCAGTGCATTTTTTTTTTTTGACAATTCATTTTCTTACAGACTACCCCTTCAAACCAACTAAGGAACTAAGGTTGCATTTACAAGAATTTATCATCCAGATTTCCAGGAAGATGTCTGACTTCTCTGCCAGAAAAATAGCTAGAGGACAGGCTGAAACAACCTAGAAAAAGATCTTCTAGGGTTTAGGACACCAGGTGCAGACTGGACACTGCCCAGAGCAACCACAGAACTGTGAGTTGAAACCAGCGGCTGCCACTGCCAGCAACATCCTCCTCACTAATGACACTTCAGAATTCTCAGACATCTGGGCCTGTTGTTAAAGACAAAGGTGGCTCCCGGGGTCTACCACCCCAGGAAAGGGGAAAGAGAGGGATGCAGCCTAAGACTGACTCAGATTCTGACCCATAAATTTGGTCTGCTGTGTCTCACCTATCCTTCCAGGCTCAGTGGGACTACAAGGTGGTTTGCCCTGGGAGCTTGGGAAGGACTGGACAAACCCAACAGATGCAACCTCCCTCTTTTCTAGTTGGGACTGATTGTTGAGGATGCCCCAGGAAAGGGGAGAGAGAGGGACACAGCTTAAGGTTAACTCAGCTTTATTAAAAAAATTTTTTAAAAGATACTTATATTATATAAGTATTACATAAAAAATATAGGGATTCCCGTATGCCCTGCTCCCCATACCTCCCACATTTTCCCACATAAACAACAGCCTTCATTTGTGTGGTATATTCATTACAATTGATAAATGCATTTTGGGGCATTGTAAATGAGTAAGGATTATAGTTACATTGTAGTTTACATTCTCTACCATACAATTCTGTAGGTTATGGGATGATATATAATGGCCTATATCTGTTATTGCAATGTCATACAGGACAATTCCCAATTCCCCAAAATGCCCCATTTACACTTGTTTTTCCCTCTCCTTGCCAAAAGAGCCTCCAGTGCCATGGCCTCCACATCAATGTTG